>PISX010008180.1:0-83714 GCA_004024625.1 Mellivora capensis | reverse complement strand
GACAGCCTCTTCAATAAATGGTGTTGGGAAAATTGGACAGCCACTTGCAGAAAAATGAAATTGGACCATTTCCTTACACCACACACGAAAATAGATTCAAAATGGATGAAGGACCTCAATGTGAGAAAGGAATCCATCAAAATCCTTGAGGAGAACGCAGGCAGCAACCTCTTCGACCTCAGCCGCAGCCACATCTTCCCAGGAACATCGCCAAAGGCAAGGGAAGCAAAGGCAAAAATGAACTATTGGGATTTCATCAAGATCAAAAGCTTTTGCACGGCAAAGGAAACAGTTAACAAAACCAAAAGACAACTGACAGAATGGGAGAAGATATTTGCAAATGACATATCAGATAAAGGGCTAGTGTCCAAAATCTATAAAGACCCAACACCCAAAGAACAAATAACCCAATCAAGAAATGGTCAGAGGACATGAAAAGACATTTCTGCAAAGAAGACATCCAGATGGCCAACAGACACATGAATAAGTGTTCCACATCACTCGGCATCAGGGAAATACAAATCAAAACCACAAGGAGATGCCACCTCACACCAGTCAGAATGGCTAAAATTAACAAATCAGGAAATGACAGATGCTGGCGAGGATGCAGAGAAAGGGGAACCCTCCTACACTGTTGGTGGGAATGCAAGCTGATGCAACCGTTCTGGAAAACAGCATGGAGATTCCTCAAAAAGTTGAAAATAGACATACCCTATGACCCAGCAATTGCACTACTGGGTATTTACCCTAAAGATACAAACATAGTGATCCAAAGGGGCACGTGCACCCGAATGTTTATAGCAGAAATGTCTACAGTAGCCAAACTATGGAAAGAACCTAGATGTCCATCAACAGATGAATGGATAAAGAAGATGTGGTATATATACACAATGGAATACTATGCAGCCATCAAAAGAAATGAAATCTTGCCATTTGCGATGACGTGGATGGAACTGGAGAGTATCATGCTTAGTGAAATGAGTCAATCAGAGAAAGACAACTATCATATGATCTCCCTGATATGAGGAAGCGGAGATGCAACATTGGGGGTTGGGGGAGTAGGAAGAGAAGAAAAGAAACAAGATGGGATCGGGAGGGAGACAAACCATAAGTGACTCTTAATCTCACAAAACAAACTGAGGGTTGCTGGGTGGAGGGGGGTCGGGAGAGGGTGGTGGGGTAATGGACATTGGGGAGGGTATGTGCTATGGTTAGTGCTGTGAAGTGTGTAAACCTGGCGATTCACAGACATGTACCCCTGAGGATAAAAATACATTATATGTTTATAAAAAATAAAAAAAATTAATTAAAAAAAATCTCCATTTGTCCATAGCGTATTCAGCATTGAGCCCAGTTTTGAGCCAGGTCTCTTTTCCCCTATTGCAATAGCTCCTGAATTAATTCTACTTTTACCACTTAAACTACTGTCCAGCCCTGATTTCCTTTAATGGTAGATTAAAAGTAAAGAGATAGAGGGTGCCTGCCTGGCTCAGTCAGTTAAGCATCTGCCATTGGCTCAGATCATCATCTCAGGGTCCCATTGAGTCCCATGTCTGGATCCCTGTTCAGTGGGGGAGTCTGCTTCTCCCTCTCCTGCTGCTGCTCTCTCTCTCTCTCTCTGTCAAATAAATAAATAAATAAAATCTTTTAAAAAAGGTAAAAAGATAGAAAATGTCATACTATGCAAACGCTAACCAAAAGGTAGTGAGGATATTTGTATTAATATCAATTAACTGTGACTTCAGAGAAAGGAAAATGATGAGAATTTTAAAATGATGAAAAGGTCAATCCGTCCATAATACCCAACAATTTAAAATGTGTCTTCATCTGAAAATGGAACTTCAAAATATATAAAGCAAAATCAGCTTGAACTGAAAAGAAAAACAGAAATACCCACAATGACAGTTGCTTACTTTAACGCTTCTTTCTCGGTAATTGATACAAAAGGTAAACAGACAGCAAAGACATAAAATATATTTTAAACTTCGATACCAACAAAATCAGAAACTTCTGTTCTGCAAAGACATTAAGAGAATGAAAAGCAATAACCTGAGAGAAAATCATTGCAAATCCCACGCCTCACCGAAGATTTGCATTCAAAAGATATAAATAGCTTTCAAACATCAGTAATAAGAAAAAAAAATGAACCCAGGTTTTTAAAATGGTCAAATGATTTGACAGATAGTTCACAAAAGGCATCTGAATGTCAAACAAGTACATGGAAAGATGCTCCACATCATTTGTCACAGGATTAAGCATAATAAGAGTGGCAGTGCATCCTCAAAATGAAATAATGTTCAGTTGGCTACATCCTTAAGTATTAGAATAACAAAATATGAAAAACCAGGAGAAGTTCCATGTCTTGCAGTAAAAATACTTACAACTTTCCTTTCACTTCATGCTGTAAAAAGGATGGAAATAATAGGAATGTCTTGGAATGTTTCAATCAGGTTTTGAAATGAAAATATGTGAAATATATCATTGTGCTTTCTCCTATTTTATGTGTGTTTGTTACCGATATATTATTACCATCGCCAAAATTAAGATAGAATACAGTCTTAAAATGAGAATGTGTGAAATATTACATCATTGTGCTTTCTCCTATTTTTATATGTTTGTTGCTGATATATTTTTACCACCTCTGAAATAAAGATGGAATAGGAAATAAAGTCAAAGGTGCATTTTTCTCTATGCTGTTGAATAAAGAAGAGTACATTTAATATAACACAGAGTATGCGAAATACAGAATTGATAATTCTAATAATTCCCAAATATTTCTGCTGTTTGGATATGCAGAACACTTTTGCTAGGGAGAATTCATTCTCAATGTCTGACTTGGTTTAGATCTTACTAAAGAATTTTTTCATCTCTAATACTCCACACTGGTATCTTGTACAAGAAAAGACACTTCTAGATAGAGTGTACAGTAGCTAAAAAAAACAACGTAATCATCAATACATAAAATAATTCTGAAAATAAAAGAATCACGCTGTCTGTAGCATATAATTAGTAACAATAACTATTATTCAACACAAATTCTAGGCACTTTGGCAGATGCATGAAATTAATTATCTTCATGAATCATTTGAACACATGTATCACATAGACATATTTTTGTTATATCAATTTTATCTATGATAAAACTGAGTTTAGAGTGTGCTATCCAGAGTCATACAATTAGTAGAAATAGGGCCGTGAGCCCCTAAATATATATACAAAATACTTACCATCATACTCCCACTAATAGCAAATGCTTTGTGAATAGTAGGTTTTAAAAATCATTTTAATTAAGTGATTATTTTTATATTCATTTTTAAAAAATCACTACTAAAGTCTCATTTATTTGGGTAAAATTTGGAAAAATGATTGCAAGTATCTCTTGACAGCATTGTTTGTGACAGCAAATGTAACAGAAGGATTCTATTTAACGGGGAGTATTTTGTAGTTAATCTGCTGGTTGACCTCAGAAGATCTATGAGGAAGGCAGAAGCATTTCCAGAGGTTTCCAAGGAAACAAGTTCTTGATTAGAAAGAAAAGAATTAAGTTCTTCGGCTCTGGCAAGAGTAGAGACTGGAAATGTTATTAGAGGCATACCTCACTTTGTTGTGCTTTGCTTTATTACATTTGTCTTACAAATGTTTGTGGCAACCCTGCATGAAACAAGTCTATAGGCACAATGTTTCCAAAAGCACTTGCTCAGTTCCTGTCTCTGTGTCACAGTTTGGTAATTCTCACAATATTTCAAACTTTTTGATTATTATTACATTTCTTAAGCTTATCTGTGATCAGTGATTACAAACTCTCTAAAAGCTCAAATGATGGTTAGCATTTTTTAGCAATAGAATATTTTTGTTGAAGTATGTACATTGGTTATTTTAGACATAATGCTAGTGCACACTTAGTAGGACAGAGTGTAGTGTAAACATAACTTTTATATGCACTAGGAAACCAAAAATTTCCTTTGATTCACTTTATTACAATATTTGCTTTATTGCAGGGATCTGGAACCCAATCCTCAGTATCCCCAATGTATACCTGTAGTATGGTTACAAGATCACTTGATCCTTTGTTAAAAGTAATGAATTTTATATTTCCATTTCTGCCTGCTTTCTTTCTATTTTTGTACTCGTTTTTGCTACTTTAGAAAATATTAAGACATGTTTACAGATTAACTTTTATTATCTTAACATCTATACTGCCTTCCTTTCTAAATTTCCATTTTAAATGTCAGCCTAATACATTAATTTGAACCTATCTGTCATGGAGATATAGGGAACACTTCTGAATCATCTTCATAATTTTTTTAATGCAAACGTTTCCACTCGGTACTTTCACTGTTGTAAATGAGCTTATGGGAAGAAGAGCTCACTGGCTAATATCTAATTATAATGGCATAAATAGTACCAGTACATCACCTCTGCTTTCCTGCAGTGGCTCACCAGGTACCTTCTGTGACCTCTTGTCCACAGACAATGGGTCATGGATTTGTAATAACTGCCATTAATTAAAAATGATGGAGCTTTGTTTCTTAATCTCCTTTAGAATAAATGTCCTGATGTTAATTGCCTTACTTTTTTGCACTGGTTAATTTCCCTTCCTTTTCAAAGTATGGCAGAGTGAGGTTGCATCCTAGCAAAAAAAGTTTGTCTTCAGCGGAAGCGAGAAATTACTGGCTTAAACTGTTAAATATTTCATTACCTATCTCATTATCCTGGCTAGTTTACCATTTAGCATTGAGTTTATACAGAATATCAACAAAACATGAACAAAATCCCCCTTTCTACAGTATGTGATATATTAAATATGGCTCCAGTGGGTTCCCTTCTGTATTTTTCTCTTCAGTCTCTGTGCCAAATAGGAAAACGAGAGATCTCACTCTGAGTTCTAAAAGTCAAATATTAGCATCTTGAGATTTCTTCCTCCAACAAATCTAGTTTTCTCCCCTTGACATGCTTTCTCCTCATGAAAAAAAAAATCTACTTTCTGTTTGAAAATAGTGTCTGACTAGTGGCTTCTTATACGGCACCAACATGCTCTCTGCCCTCTGTAACATCTAGAAATCTGGAAAGACTTGCCCCTACCCCACCCTGACACTTGCTTTTGAGGCTGCCAGAGTTCTTGCCTAATCCCAGGAGGCAAAAGAGCCAAAAGTGAGAATGTGGAGGAGAAAGAAGAAGGATACTGACCACAGAATGCAGTTGAGGGCACAGTCCCCCTCAGCCAGCAAGACGTGAGGGCGGAGCCAAATCTGGAGTCTCAGGGTAGTGCGGATTCCTTGTCCTCGGAGGGACAAAGATCCCATCTCAGAACTCGTAAATGAGAGTCTAGGAGAATTTTACTTAATACTGTCTGTAGAAACCATTCTTTTTCTTGATTTCTGAGAAAGAAATTTCAGCAAGCCTCGTAGAGCCCGTGAGCAATTTAAACAGCCGTCTACACCACCCGTCTCCTCTAAACACCTCACTGAGCTAAATCACTCCTACACCAAAAGTTAGTGAATGACAGCGGTGCACTCCGCAAACATCTTTCAAACCAAGGGAAGAGGATTCAGTTTCAAAAATAGTGTGAAATCAATTAGTGGGATGGTGGGGGTATTTTTTAAATGATTTAGTAATAAAGATAAAGCCAAATATTTAACTTTATTTTAAGACCGTGAAATATACATGAGCACCAAATTGGTCATTTAGAAATACTATATATATGGAATTTCTGGTTCTAGCATGAAGTGTTAGGTCACTGCAACCCATTCCTTCGGCTGCATACAAACAAAACTCTACACAAAGCCCAAAGGACAACCACCCGGGCACTCTAAATGTTAAACATGACAAGTACATTGTGGAGTGGACTCAAAACTTAGAGAGGCAACTTTGCAACATGGGTTTTCCATTTTCCCTCTGTCTTTACTTGGTTCCTGTTTTTCTGGCACCAGAAAAAGAGCAGATGCAAGTAGAGGGAGAATCCTTCAGCAAATACAGCCAGAGAAGAGGACTCCATAGTTCTGTATATAAACCACCAAAGTCTCAGGCTCACAACTTTTGCAAGTTGTGTGCGCCCAACACAAATGCAGATGAGCATACCAAAGGCTTTGAGAACTGAACTAATACACAACAGTGTGCAAAAGGCACGATGAATTTGCAGTTTGCAGTCCAAACAAAAGTGAGTTGCTTGCTTGCACACACACAAAAAATAAATTAAAAATTGAAAAGCTATCAATATTTTACAAATGAGTGTAACAGAAGTCAGAAGTCAGTGTCCATTCAACATATTCAAAATGTCCAGGTTCCATGTCAAAAACTATTTCACGGGGCACCTGGGTGGCTCAGTGGGTTAAGCCTCTGCCTTCGGCTCAGGTCATGATCTCAGGGTCCTGGGATCGAGCCCCGCATCGGGCTCTCTGCTCTGCAGGGAGCTTGCTTCCCCGACCCCTACCTCTCTCTACCTGCCTCTCTGCCTACTTGTGATCTCTCTCTGTGATCTCTCTGTGATCTCTCTCTCTCTCTGTCAAATAAATAAATAAAATCTTTAAAAAAAAAACTATTTCACATACAAGAGCCAGAAAATGTGATCACTTCTCAAGGGAAAGGCAATTAACTGATTCCAAACTCAGGATGGCTCCAAAGCTGGAATGAATCAGAGAAATACAATAAAATAGAAGTTTTAGCTGTGCTCTGCCTGGGGACATATAAATATGCTCAACTTAAAATGACTGGGAGATAGAAGTTTTCAGAAATAGAAAACATTTTTTAAAAATGTATAAAAGTTATTAATTTTTTTTGAAAATTTAGAATTGAAAAAAATTCAATATCTCCAAGTTTTTGAACTCTGGATGGAATCAAGAGCAAAATAGGAGATGATGAGGGGAGGTGTTAGTACACTTGAAGATAAGAACAAATTTTCCAATCTAATTAACAAAGAAAAAAAATTGGAAAAAATGCTTTAGGAATCTATGGGACAACATCAAAAAGTCATGTATGTATTACTGGAGTCTCAGAAAGAAAAGAGAAAGATATTGGAGCAGGAAAATTATTTGAAAAAATAGATCTGAAACCTTCAAAACATTGAAAGAAATGAATTAATAGATTTAGGAAACTCAGCAACACCAAAGAAGAAACTTAAACACAAATGCACACAGACAGACATGCACCCAGGCCTACCATAATCAAAGCACTAAAAGACTAAGATAATGAAAAACATTTTGATGATTTATTCCTTTGCTGTATGGAAGCTTTTTATTTTGATGTCGTCTCAATAGGTTTTTGTCTTTATTTCCCTTGCCTCAGGAGATGTATCTAGAAAAATGTTGCTGTAGCCCATGTCAGAGAGATCACTGCCTGTACTCTTTTCTAGGATTTTTATGGTTTCTGGGCTCACATTTAGCTCACATTTGGACTTTAGTCCATTTAATCCATCTTGTACTGTTGGTGGGAATGCAAACTGGTGCAGCCAATCTGGAAAACAGTGTGGAGGTTCCTTTGAAAGCTGAAAACAGAGCTACCCTATGATCTAGTAATCGCACTACCAAGTATTTACCCAAAAATACAAAAACACTAATCCAAAGGGATACATGCACCCCAGCCAAATTATGGCAACAGCCCCAGTGCCCATTGATAGATGAATGGATAAAGAAGATGTGAGATATATACAATGGAATATTATTTATCCATAAAAAAGATTGAAATCTTGCCATTTGCAAAGACGTGGGTGGAACTAGAATGTATTATGCTAAGCAAAATAAGTCAGTCGGAAAAAGACAAATACCATATGATTTCATTCGTGTGGAATTTGAGAAACAAATGAGCAAAGGGAAAAAAAGAGAGAGACAAATCAAGAAATAGGCTCTTAATGGAGAACAAACTGATGGTTATCAGTTGGTGGGTTGGGGGTGGATGAAATAAGAGATGGGGATTAAGGACTGTGCTTGTTGTGGTGAGCACAGGGTGGTGTAAAACTGAAACTAATAGAACACTGTATATTAACATATTGGAATTAAAATTTCAAAAATAATGATTAAAAAAACCATTCTGAGAGCAGAAAGGGGAAATGACACATTAAATATGGGCCACAGATTTCTCATCAGTAGCCCTGGAGGCCAAAAACCAGTAGAAAACCTTTAAACTATGAAGGACAAGAACTGTGAACTAAGAACTCTACACCTACCAGAAGTCCCTTTCAGGAGTTGAAGTGAAGTTAAAGTATTCTCAGATAAAGAAAAACTGAGAGGATTGGAGTCAGAAGTTCTGCTTTACCAGAAATACTAAAGCAAAATTCTTCAGACAGAAGGAAGTGATTCCAGGGACACACATGGGTCTTTAAGAATGCAGCAAGAGTAAACAGAAATTGGGGTGCCTGGGGGGTGGTTCAGTCAGTTAAACATCTCTCTTCAGCGCTGGTCATGATCTTGGGATCGAGTCCCTCACTGGGACCCCACATTGGGCTCCCTGCTCAGTGGGAAGTCAGCTTCTCTCTCTCCCTCTCTCCCTCTCCCTCCCTCTGTCCTTCTTCCTTCCCCTTTCTCCCTCCCCTTCTCCCCTTCCTCTCTCTGCCTTCCTCTGCCCCTCCTTTCTCTTGTAAAGAGAGATGCTCATGCTCTTTCTCAAGTAAATCCATAAAATCTTTTTTTAAAAAAGAGCAAACAAATGATGATTAGGATAAAAATAAAGGACTGCTTTTCCTCTTAAGTTTTTAAAATATAGATATGACTGTTGCGAATAAAAATGATAATATTGGCAGATAGGGGTTTGAGTGTGTGTCCGTGTGATACATATGACAACCATGACATAAAGGTCAGTAGGAAAGGTACTGTAAAGTGGCCAATATAACCACAGGCTTTCTACATTGTACCGGATGTCGTGCAGTATGGCAGTATGAACTCCAGGTAGGGGAGGGAGGCATACTGTAATTCCTAAAGAAACACTTCAAAATTGCAAAGAGATCTGACCATAAAAATAGTAGCCTAATTTAAAAAGAACATCTTTTGAAAATCAAATAATCCAAGAGAAGGCAGGAAAAGGAGGCAGAGGAACAAAAACAGAATAAGACAAAGAGATAACAAAGAAGATGGTAAACCTAATCCCATCCATACCAAAATCTACATTAAAAATTAATTATTTAAACACTGTAATTAGAAAACAGGTACTGACAGAGTAGATAAAGAAGGAAGAGCTCAAAACATGTTGCTTAAAAGAATCCAATTTTACATATAAAGTCAATGATGAAAATAAACGTATGAAAAAAACATATAGCATGAAAATCAGCTGAAAATGACAATATGAATGCAAAGTTAAATGGTCTTAAAGACCAGATTATAACCAAAGATAAAAAGAGACATTTCATAATCACAGATGCACCTCATAACAGAGTTTTAAAATACATCAAGGAATGGGAGACAGCTTGAATGCATGTTACTAAATGAAAAGTAGCCAATCTGAAAAGGCTAATTTATTCTTTGATTCCAACTGTATCACATTCTGGAAAAGGCAGAACTCTGGAGGCACTGAAAAGATCCGTGGTTGCCAGGGGTGGAGGGGTGAGGGATGAACAGGAAGGACACAGGGGATTTTAAAGCAGTGAAGCTACTCTGAATGGTACTACAGCGGTGGATAAAGATCATTATACATTTGTCAAAACCTATAGAATGACAACAGCAAAAGTGAGCCATAATGTAGACCATGAACTTTGGGTGATGATGTGCTAATGTTGGTTTATTGATTATACTAAGTGTTCCATTGTGGTGTGGGATGTCAACAGTGGGGGAGGATGTACATTTATGTGGGAAGGGAGTATATGGGAATTCTCTGTACTTTCTGCTCAGATTTGCTAAGAGCCTACAACTGCTCTTAAAAAAAAAAAAAAGTCTATTTAAGCAAGTACAAGGTGCCTGAGTGGCTTAGTTGATTAAGCTCAGGACTCTGTGGCTCAGGGAATCATTTCAGGGTCATGAGATGGACCCCACGTCTCTCCCTCTACTCCCCCCCCCTTTTCCTCTCTAAAAAATTAAAAAAATAAAATACAAGGAGTATTTAGACAAAACAGTCAAATTTCTTGAAAAACTTTGAACAAAACTGGCAATAAGAAAAAGCATTACATCTTATTTGTTCTGTAGCTGTTAAACCATAATTAAAGAACAAGCTGGGCCCAGACGCTTCAACAAAAGGAGAGGATGACACTGGTTTTGACAGAACAGTGTTGATCTTCAGAAATTCTTCACAAAATAGAAAATGTGGATAAACTCCCCCCTGTATACTAACATGACTATTACAAAAAAGAAAAAGTAGAGACCAGTCTTCCTCATGAACATAAACTAAAAGTTATTAGGTAAACACAATATTGGCGAATCAGACGCAGTCATATATAAAAACAGTAATACAACATGACAAAACAGAATTAATTTTGGCATACAAGTTTGGTTTCAATCTGAAAAGAAATCAGTATACCTTACTGAAGAGTAAAAGAAGAAAAAAAGAAAATTGAACATGATTACTTCAATAGATGCAGGAAAAAAAGTGTTTAATAAAACTTAACACCTATTCATGATAAAAATCCTAGAAGACTACAAATAGAGATACTATTCCTTAATCGGATAAAGAGTGAATTTAAAATAATCCTGGTCGATATAGTTCTTGAAGGGATAAAACTGAAATCTTTCCTCCGGGGACCGAAACTGAGACAAAGCTAGGCACTATCACTCCTTCCGTTCAGCCTTTTGCTGAAGGACTATCACATACAATAGAGCAAAATAAAAATTTAAAAAGCATAAAAATTCTAATGCAACAAGTAAAATTGCCATTACTCACAGAGGATGTGATTGTGTACAAGAATATCCAAATGAATCTAGAAATCCACTTTTAGAATTATTAGTGAGTTTAGCAATTTCACTTATTACAAGGTACAGATAAAAACCAATTCTTTCTATATGTTAGCAATGTAAGATACGAAACCAAAACTCTAAAATAATTCCATTAACAATAGCATCAAAAAAGTCAAATTTATTAAAAAAACCTAGCAAAACAAATGAGGAAATTTTTTAAAGATCTAATTAAATGAAGAATAGATCAAGTTCATGATTAAGAGGATTTGGTATTTTAAAGTATCAGTTTTCTTTTAATGTTCTCTAGATCCTATGTCTTCCCAATAAAAATCCTGTTAAGTGTTCTATGATAAGCTGATTTTAAAATGTACATGGAGCGGCTCCGTCAGTAGAGTCGTCATGCGACTTTTGATCTCCAGGCTGAGAGTTGCAGCCTCACGTTGGGGGCAGAGATTACTTAAAAAAATAAAATCTTTAAAAATAAAAAATAAAAATAAATAAAATGTATATGGAAAGTCAGAGTCAAGAATGGTTAACTCACTCTTGACGATGAATAAAGTTGGAGGATTTTCCTACCTGGTATCAAAACTTATAAATCTACAGTGATAAGACAGTATGGCATTAGGGCAAGATTTGAGTAAAATGCGTAACTGGAGCAAAATAGGAGGTTCAGAAACACATCCCCACAGACATGACCACCTGTCTTGTGAGCTAGGTAGCACTGGAGGGAGGGCTTTTTTTTTTTTAAGATTTTATTTATTTATTTGAGAGAGAGAGTGAGAGAGCATGAGAGAGGAGAGAAGGTCAGAGGGGGAAGCAGACTCCCCATGGAGCTGGGAGCCCAATGTGGGACTCGATTCTGGGACTCTGGGATCATGACCTGAGCTGAAGGCAGTTGCCCAACCAACTGAGCCACCCAGGTGCCCCGGAAGGGCTTTAAAAAAAAAATGGTGTTAGATAAGTTGAATATGTATAGTGGCAGGGGGGAGTAAACTTGACCCCTATTTCATGTCAGAATCCAAAAAACTACTCCAGGTGAATTCTAATCTTAAAAGTGTAAGGTAAAGCATTTAAGTTTTAGGATAAAACACACAATAATATCTTTATGACTTTGGGACTTGTAAAGACTTCCTAAATAGGACACAAAACCCTAACCATAAAAAAGAGATCACCTATTAGAGTTCATTAAAATCATGACCCTATAGGTTCATCAAAAGACACCATTATGAGAGTATAAATGTGTAAAGGAATACACCTATCTTACCCATATATATACTATCTGTATATTTATATGTATTACATACATGTCTATGCATATCCAGAATATAGAAGGAAGCTTCACAAAGACTGTTTAATAGACAAATGGACAGAAGAGATGATGAACAGGTATTCACAAAGGAATATACTCGAATGGCCAAACATGTTCAATATCATTAATCATTAAGGAAACACAAATTAAAACCACCATATGCACATGAGATCACTAAAATGAAACACATGCGTGTGATAGGAACAAGTGTGAGTGAAGATTTGAAGCAAAGAATCATCTTGCATATTGCTCTGGGGCATCTGCATCTGCGAAATGTCTTGGGAAACTGACTTCCAGTTACCACCTCTCAGCTACAAGCTCTAACTATGATGCAACATGAAAAAGTATAGCATTTATATTTTACTTTTACTCTTAGTACTATACCCAAAAGATGTGTACACATATCCCCAGCAGCTTTGTTTGTGATAGCCACTTACATGAATGTCGAACCTCGAAAAATACTGTAGGGTGCAGGAAATCAGAGTGGTGATTCCTTTGGGGAGGAAGGTAATGACAGGGAGGGGCCTCCGGGAAGTGTTCGTGGTGCCAGAATTCTCTATATGTGGTGCTGAGGGATGGTTATGCAAGTGCATTTCCTTAATAATTCATTTTAGATCTGTGCATTTTATGTGATTATACTTCAGTAATCAATGTTTGCTCCAAAAAAATGAGACTGCTTAACACGATCCTTCAGGAATGAACATTTTAACTTATCAGGATTTACTTGAGAATACCACGGTTCAGAACTCCAGTCCCATAGGCCTGAATGTAGAAGAGATCCGATTTTAAAGTAGTTTATAAACTAATTAGTAAATTACATAAATTCCAATTGATATTTTTCCAAAGAGGCTTAATCATTCTATGTGTACCTAGTTAACATGAAAAAGTATAGTATTTTCACAGGTAAGCTTTATTAAGTAATGTTTGCCTCTTGTGTCTATAATTTTTTTTAAATTAGAATAAGGAGAAGAAATAATTGAAAAATTCAATTATCATCATTATCCAACTGTCAACCTGGGAAAATCTTTAATTCTGTAAGGTTGCAGATACAATAGTGGCTTGAGCTTGGGCCAGTCCATCTCTGCTGTGGAAGTGATTGATCAGTAATCAACAGGTTGCCTTTGCTGGTTGTGGAGGCTGCTTTGATGCCTCACACATCACGATTGCAATTTAGTAAGATCTTCTAAGAGAAGCATCTCAACCAGTCTTTTTGTTTCTGTCTCACATAGAGATGCCTCATTTCCTCCATAATTTGCGTGGATGATGAAATTATCGATTACTTGGAAACTGATGAGTATTTCTGACTTGCCCAACATCAAGTGTATTGACTTTCCTTTGTCGGTTAAGTTTTACTTAGTACTCTCCCCATCATGATTTCAATTTTCTCAGACATATTAATCACATGAAAGATGTTTGCTGCCTAAAAAAATACCATCTAATAAAAGATAGCTGTAAACAGAGGACAGGAGTGACTTGCCCCTAGCCATCTGCCTCCTGGGTTGTATGTAAGTGTAGACTCGGTGCCACAATCTAGCATGCCTTGTGCTTTGCCCACATTGTAGTCAGGGAAATCTTAAAATCTTCCTTTGGAAAGACAAATTAACCTATTTTATATTTAAATGTTTGTAATTATATTTTTCAGATCTCTTTTAGAATTATTTTCAGACTACAGTTTGTTATCCGTGAACAAAACAAGTTAATATCAATGCAGCATGAATTTAAGCAAAAGGAATACATAATTTTACAGATAATGGGACAAGAACATTCTAGGCAAGTCAAACAACATGCAGAAAACCACATGGACTGTGCAGGAGTATGTCAGATTTCCTCAAAACAGACTGAGTGAGGCATGTAATGGGAGATAAAGCTGAAAAGATAGAGGACGATCAGATCGTAAACAGACTTTTTAAGATACATGCATGCATCTCACCCTCCGAGCAGCGGGTATCACCAAGCACCCAGGAGAAGCAGCAGGTCAAAGCAGTGCGTTAGGAAATGTAGGTCTGGTGGGATATTTGAAATGTGACAATGGAAGGATTTCCCGAATTGCCACTGTGCATATGCTCATTAGTGGAAAATGTTTATTGCCAACCCATAATTCTCACCAGAGGTGCAGAAATGATGGGTCTCTCAAGTTCAACATATGCAGAATGCACTTTGTACTCTCACACGCTTCTTCTGACACTATTTTCCATTTCTCCTGATAGTACTTTCATCCATATTGCTATATACCGGGGGGGTTTCATATATCCACATAGAATGGATCTTTTGTCTGGGTTTTCTGCCTTACACATACCTCCCCAAATTGGCTCCCATGGACCCCATTTCCATGGCACCCCCTTATGTCAGGTGCCTCCTCACAGACACCTCCTGGTCTTCTCACTGACCTTCCTTCTTCCTTCTTCCAGCACCTTCTGTCTTCAATCTGTGCTCCACTCTTCTGCACCAAAATATTAAAAGTAAAAAATAAGTAAACAATAAAGTAAGTAAATAGACAAAAGTTTGAGGCCGCCATTTTATTCATGTCATCATTTAAGTTCTTCAAGTTTCTCGAATATAAAAGGTGAAGTTCATTCCTTTCACCTAAGACACAAGTAAGGTGATATGCAAAATATTTATTAAATAGTGCCAACTGGTCTTACCCCAGCCTCCCCTTCAGCCTGTGCCTGGTTGCCTTCATATAACCACTTTGTACTTCAACAACATAGATTCCATCCTGCTTTGACCTCTGGAAGGTCCAGAGCTTCAGAACTCATCCCATGGCCCAACTTTAGTAACTGTATGGTGTAGTGAAGCATGCATTTCAAAGCACAAATCTTCTTTGTAATATCTTACTATGCTACTTCTGTCCATTTGTCCTTAGTCAAAATAGTATTCTGAAGTTGTACATATACATCTATTTCTATTTTGTATGTATCTATATATCTTATGATATTTACATTATCTATCTCTGCTTAGGATATACTTAGGATATAAACATATGCAGGTAGGGGTGTGTATGTGTGTGTGTGTGTGTGTGTGTGTGTGTGTGTGATGTTGGAGTGTCCCAGAGCTCATCTTGCATCTCATCTCTATTTATACTTTTCACTCTCTTGGAGATGTGAACCTATCTCACAACTTTAGATGCCATCTCCATGCTGATGACTTCCAGATGTCTCCAACGCAGAACCCTCTCTCCTCAACATCGGTAAAACAGCATCAACTTGACACATAAAAATCCTGGAAGAAAGGATTTTCTATTTTTTTTAAGATTTTATCTATTTATTTATTTGACAGACAGAGATCACAAGTAGGCAGAGAGGCAGGCAGAGAGGGAGGAAGGGAAGCAGGCTCCCCGCTGAGCAGAGAGCCCTATGGACCCTGAGATCATGACCTAAGCCAAAGGCAGAGGCTTTAACCCACTGAGCCACCCAGTGCCCCAGAAAGGATTTTTTTAAAAATCTATGTAGCAACCCATTTTGATAAGGTCAGTACTAAGCATTACTTGAGTTACTCCAATTCCACATTTCTAGTGCATGCCATTGCTTGCGTTGCTTTTAAAGAATGTGTTTATTTTAAAGATAAGATCACATCATTCCACAAAATAATATTTATGTCACACATATGACAAATATGTAAAAAATGCATTTTGTTGGATTTTGAGGGGTTTTTTTGTTTTTTTGTTTTGTTTATTTAAGAATGATTATAATAGGGACACCTGGGTCTGCGTTCAGCTCAGGTCATGATCCCAGCCTGGGATCCAGTCCCACATAGGGTTCCCTGCATAGTGGGGGCCTGCTTCTTCCTAGGCTTGCCACTCCCCCTGCTGTTCTCGTGCCCTTTCTCTCTCTCTGTCAAATAAATAAATACAATATTTTAAAAATATATTGTATTTATTTATTTGTCAGAGAGATCACAGGCAGGCAGAGAGGCAGGCAGAGAGAGAGGGAGAAACAGACTCCCTGCTGAGCAGAGAGCACAACACAGGGCTGGATCCCAGGACCCTGAGATCATGACCTGAGCCGAAGGCAGAGGATTAACCCACTGAGCCATCCAAGTGCCCCATAAATAAAATATTTTTTAAGAAGAATGCTCATGATAACTTGTTAAACAAAAGATAATAGGACCAAATGGATGCACTTGTACTGAGCTCATGTCATCAAACCAAGACTTGTACCTAACCTAACTTTCAACCTGTCCCAAGATTGTAATTTTAAACTAGTAAATCTGGAACTTCCTGGTCAGCCCTAGTGAGGTAATCCACCTGATAGACCCCTTTGCTCCTCTAGAGAAAGGTGAGATCATCTTCTCTTTCCTCATTCCTTTTGACCTCTACCTTTAAATTCTCCCATTTTTATACAGCTCTTTGGAGCTCCTTTCTCCTTCTGTCTGCTAGACGGGATGCTGCTTGATTCAAAAGTTATTGAATAAAGTCAGTTTGATCTTTAAATTTACTTGATTGAACTTTGTTTTTGAACAGACCTTTTCCTTCAATAATTAAACAAAGTTGTTTCAAAAATATACCGGGCAAATTAGATGCTTTATATCTGACAAATATGTCAAAATTTTTTTGTTGTATTTTTCTTGTAAGATTCTTAATTACCTCTACCAAAAATTAAACAAGCTTGGTTTAAATACATAGCATATATTTTTCCTTTTTAAAAAGTTTTAATTCCAGTATGGTTAACATACAATGTTACATTAGTTTCAGGTGTATTATATCATGATCCAGTAATTCTATATATTATGATTCTATATTATATAGATAGATAGATACATAATATATACTTATATTATGTATATATAGTAATTCTATATATTATGATTATATATTATGACTTAGTAATTCTATATATTACTCAGTGCTTATCATAAGGGTGCTCTTTAATTCCCAACAGCTGTTTCACCCATCCCCCCACTCTCCATGCCTCTCATAACCATCTCTGTGTTCTCCACAGTTAAGAATCTATTAAGAGTCTATTTTTTGGTTTGTCTTTTTTTTTTCCCTTTGTTTATTTTGTTTTTTTACATTTCACATATGAGTGAAATCGTATGGTATTGTCTTTTTCTGATTATTTCACTTAACATTATATTCCCTAGACCCATCCATGTTGTTGCCAATGGCAAAATTTCATTCTTTTTTATGGATGAATAATAATTCATTACATACATATATATACACACCACACCTTCTTTATCCATTCATCTATTGATGGATGCTTGGGTTGCTTGATAATTTGGCTATTGTAAATAATGCTGTAATAAACATAAGGGTGTATATATCCTTTTGAATTATTTTTGTATTCTTTGGCTAAAAAATGATTACTGGATCATATGGTAGAACTGATCAACGACTTCAGTAATGTCACAAGACACAAAATCAATGTACAGAAATATGTTGCATTTCTCTACACCAATAATGAAGCAGCAGAAAGAGAAATTTTTAAAAACCAACATATTTTTAAATAAAATATTAGCTTTTTAAGAGCCAAGTATCAGTCAGTGTTCAATTATGGAAGTAGAGCCTCCATTATGGAAATGTGGGATAGGACTCAGTTATAAAAGTTGACCTCACCTAATTGTGGGACAATCTGGGAAAGTAAGGACCAGGAGAGCATTTAAAGGATCAAATACATAGTCACCCACCAGTAATCTGAAAAGTTAAAACATATACCCCACCAAATGGGAGTGAGAAGGAAGGCCAGTAAGTAGGGAGGCCTATGGTGAGCCTACCTCTGTGTTGTTGCTCCTCTGGTGGGCTGCTGCTGGGCCAGGGGCTGGTGGGCCAGGGGCTGGGGTTGGTCAGGGGGACTGCCAGTCAGGAAGAAGACCTAGATGTGTGGTAGAGGAAGGAAGAACGGGCTGGGACCTCCCACCCCTCTGCAGCTGTCATCCCATCTAACCACAATGAATTTACCAGAGATTAAAAATCTCCTGCTTCACTTCGACCCTCTCAAACTCACACAAATACCACTTTTGGCCAACTCTCATCCAGAACTACCGTGCAGGACCTTCCATCCCCTTCCATTCAAATTCTCCCTCTTTTTTTCTTGTGATACCTACTATATCATTTCCCCTAGCACTTGAGTTTACTTAAAATGAATATATCGCGGGGTGCCTGGGTGGCTCAGTGGGTTAAAGCCTCTGCTTTCGGCTCAGGTCATGATCCCAGGGTCCTGGGATCGAGCCCCACAACGGGCTCTCTGCTCCACAGAGAGCCCGCTTCCTTCTCTCTCTCCCTGCCTGCTTCTCTTAAAAAAAAAAAGAAAAAGAAAAAAAATGAATATATCGCTCCAGCCTTCCTACCAGATCTTCTCTCCAACCACTTTACTGCTATTCTTTCATATTTGTGATGACCCGTCTCTCTTTTTCCAGCATTTTCCGTAGAACTATCTTGCCCCATGCTTATCTTTTCCGATATTATATACTATGGAGATGGTGCCCCAATATTTATGTAACAGTGGGTCTTCTTTCTATGCATCTGTCTAAAACATTTCTATTGCTGACGCTGACCAATTGCCTGTAATCTGGAGGCTGAGACTTGATGGAGAAAGCTAAGAAATCAGTTTGATGTCTTACTCAGGGTCTCAGTCCCTTCAGTCTCCTGGATTTTTCCTTTGTTAACCCACTCTTACAGACTAACAGAGGCTAAGAACTTTCTTATAATGGCACAGCAAACAGC
Source organism: Mellivora capensis (assembly GCA_004024625.1). Taxonomy (NCBI): domain Eukaryota; kingdom Metazoa; phylum Chordata; class Mammalia; order Carnivora; family Mustelidae; genus Mellivora; species Mellivora capensis. The sequence goes on along the minus strand of PISX010008180.1, from coordinate 64,936 downwards.
CCAAGTTTCATATTTGAATCTGTTCCTCTTTCCCCACAAATCCCATGAGGGCAAAACAGGCAGATCTAGGTGGAACCTGTAAATACAGTAAATTTGTATCACAGTTGAGATTAAGAAACCAAAATCCTCTATAATGGGATGCAAGCAAATAGCCCCAACATTTGCCCTGGAGGGAGGTGTTATCTTTATTATACTAATTTGCAAACAAACCAGCCCTCTGCTTCAGAGAGAAAGACTATCTCTATCCTCTAAGGCTGTTAGCTATGCAAATATCACTGAAAAGATAATCTTGAACAAGAGCTGTAGTTACCACTTTAAAAAAAATACAAAGAGGTATAAGTAAGCCAATAGTACAAATAAAATGGAATCCTGAACAAAACAAAGAAAGAAAAAGGAACAAAAAAAAGACAGTATAAATACAAAGCAAATATCAATATGGTAGACCTAAATCCAACCGTGTCTATGGTTCCTTGGTCTCAGTGGAATTATAAATATGCCAATTAAAAAGGGTATTGAAAAAACACAGCTATAAGGAATCCACATTGATCAGAAGATGCATAGTAAAATAAGTGAGAGAGCTGTATCATTCGAAACCAAGCATAAGAAACTTTCAGTGGCTAAACAAAAATCAGACAAAGTGATGTAAGAACATTTTATAATCATAAAGGGTCTAATTTGTCAGGAAGATGCAACAGTCCTAAATGTGTACATATTGAATATAAGAGCTTCAAAATACGTGAAGCACAAACTGAAAAAACAAAAACAAAAACAAAAACCACAAACTAAAGATCCTGGATGTAGAAATCCTAAGAATTCTAGCAAAAGCCAGTAGAAAGAAAGAAAGAAAGTAAGTTAAGCAAGGTCCCAGGATATAAGGTTACTACAAAACTCTATTGCATTCTAACACTAGCAGTCACTGCAATGCTCTAGTGATGTAGACAATGTGATACTTTTGTATGGATAGAAATATCGATTAATGGAACAGACTGGACCTCTCATATGTGGCAAGCTGATTTTTGACAAAGATTCTAAAGTACTTTGATGGGGAAGTTCTTTTTAAAAATAGGGGCTGAACAACTAGGTCTCCAGTTGGGAAAAAAGATGAACCTCAACAATTTTCTCCTACTTCATGCAAAAGTCAACATGGAATTCATCGTAGACATTATATAAAGGCCAAATCTTTAAGACTCAGATGAAAAAGCATGGAAGTCATCTTCACAGTCCACTGTTTCTTAGAAGGGACACCAGGATTCCAAAGTCAAAGGGAAAAAAAATGATAAGCTGGACTTTGTAAATTAAGATTTTCTGTTCCTCAAATACAGTGTTGACAAAATAAAGGTTTCTGCCACACAGAGGAGGATTAGGCAGGCTATGGAGTCTCGAGGTCTGCACTCAGCCAGTTGAGACCCAGGGGAGCCGATCCAAGTCAATCTAAAGGCCTGAGAAGGGTTCTCGTGTGAAAGCCAGCGGCTCAAGGTCCGAGAAGAGCTGATGCTTCAGTTCAGTCTGGAGGCAGGAAAAGACGGGTGTCCCAGCTCAGCAGGCAGGAGGTGCGTGGCCTTGTACAGGCAGCGCTTGAGGGAGGTTCAGCCTGTTCTCCCCTATCCAGCCCTTCAGTTGACCGGGTGAGACCCATCCACAGCAGGGAGGGCCACCCGCTTTACTCAGTCTACCAGTCCCTGTGTTAATCTCATCCAAAAACATCCTCCCAGACACACCAGAATAACAGGTGATCAGATACCCAGGCACCCTGTGGCCCGGTCCTGATGCCTCATAAACGAAACCAAGTGTCACTGTTGAGGGAATGCACAAACGCATTGGAAACACGTTGGACAATGCCTTGTCAGGTTCAAGTCTATTTACCTTACAACCTAGCAATGACATTCCTGTGCCTTTTTCCTGAGAGAAATGTAGAGGGCCACGCGAAACTTGTGTGTAAGCGATCTTGATCCACATTATTCAAATCTTTATTATTTCAAATGATTTGTATTGTCAGAATATATGACCAAACCCCATAAATGCTTGCACATACATGATGTTTATTTATAATAATGGAAAACGGAAAGCAATCCAAATGTCTATCAGTAAGCAAATGTCTAAAACATATGATATTTATATAATGGAATACTTCTCTGCAGTAAACAGGAATGAACTGCTGAGGTGCACAACCACACAAACATCAGAAATCTTACAGAATGAAAAAAAGCCGGTTACAAAAGGACACACACTATAGAATTCCCATTTAAATGAATCTCTAGAAAGATAAATATACAGTGACAGGAAACAGTAACAATTGCCTTTGCCTGGGGCTGAAGTGAGAAAATCATTTGGAAAAGACTGAGAAAACATGATTGGAATAATGTAAAGAGCCTACATCTTGGTTGTTGTAGTGGGTCCCAGGTGTATAAATCTGTCAAAACTCACCCAAATTTACCCTAGGTGAAATTCGGTACATTTTATTGTATGTAAATTATATCTCAATAGAGTTGATTTAGAAAAAACAGAATGCACAAAAATATCAGGATTAAGACTGATAAAATAGTAAATTGTTCTGAATGAAAACAAGACCCAGACGCCTAAAATGATTGGTAGCAACGAAGAAAAAGGACTGTGATTTATTGAGCACCTACTAGGTATAAGGCATTCCGCTAAGCCCTAGAATGTGTTATTTTATTTTATGTTTTTAAATTAACCGAGACAGTATTAATCCATTTTTCAGGTGAAGAAACTAATACTTAGGGAGTTTACATTTCTAGACAACATGCATGTTCTCACACCCAGTTAAGTGGTAAAGTCAGGCCCCAGCTCCAGCCCTGTAGGACTCTAAACTATTGTTATATGCCTCTACAACCTTCATTACATTTCCTAAGGAACAGGAATAGAACCATCAAGAAAGAGAAAATCTGGGGCGCCTGGGTGGCTTAGTGGGTTAAAGCCTCTGCCTTCGGCTCAGGTCATGTTCTCAGGGTCCTGGGATCGAGCCCCGCATCGGGCTCTCTGCTCAGTGGGGAGCCTGATTCCTCCTCTTTTTCTCTCTGCCTCCTCTCTGCCTACTTGTGATCTCTCTCTGTCAAATAAATAAATAAAATCTTTTAAAAAAAAACTTAGAAGGATAGTATATTTAGAAACAACAGTGTACAATTGAGAAACTAAGATTACATTCCACATATTTTTGGTATTGCTTAAGCATTGCTAAGAGTTTGGAATCCTTTGCTAAACATTTGCTCCCTGTCTCAGCTGACACAAGCAGATGAGACACACACAACACAAAGAAGTGTTGTAGTACAAACTCCAGACCTCGGAGTTCCAAAAGGAAAGTGATTTCCCATAGAGCCCACGAAAGTTGCCCATGGTTGAGTAGCCTGCAGATCACCGGCAAGTCTCGATACCACAGATGGTCCTCGAGTTCCAGGGCAACGGTCTAAACCACTGTGACCCTGAAGTTCAAGTTGGCCTGCTGCAGGAGCTCAGCAGCAATTGATTCAGTGGTGGTTGTGTGGGGTCACGAACTGAACTAAACCCAAAGCCCTGAATTCCTTTGTTAACCCCGAAACTGCCCCAACTTCCTGAAATTCCTCCAATCAGTGAATTATCTAGAACCAAGCTTGACCTTCAGAGTTGTTTGGAACAGACCTGAATCTAAAAGTAAGCATAACCTTGCTATTTTTTCCTCTGTGTCTAACAGAATGGGTCTCACAGTGTTTTGTTGCTATTCAGAAGACTAAAAGTATATATACCTCTTGTTCTTCTATTCCATTAGTGTACTCCAAATAATTCCAAAATTAATTATCTCACTGATAACAACATTAGAATATTGTGTGTTATAAATGTAATCAGTAATTTGGCTTTAACAAAAAGCATAAACAAATCAGTAATTTGGCTTTAACAAAAAGCATTTAGACCTCTTTTACTGGACAACTCCTTGTTTATTAATAATAGTAAAACATGAGGGTTTCTGGATTTTTAAAATTTTTCTATGAGGAAAAATCATTGCCCCTTCAGAAAAATTCTGGTTAAGATTCCAGTGGAAAAAAACACCCATTTTAAAATGGACTCCTATTCAGATCTAATATTGGCTATGAAGAAAATTCTTCCCTCAGATCTTTGAACACTGAAGGGCCCCGTGGCTCATAGTCCTTTCTGTTTACACTCACTCTGGATGAGATCATCTCCTCTCCTGCCTTCCAGGGCTGTCCGTAGGTGGACACCTCCCACATCCGTCATTCTCTCGTGTAGCCCCACTGAATTGTATACCCAACTGTTCATTTAACCTCTCCACCAGTTTCTGCAAATAAACATGATCTCACCAGCCCCACCCAAACATACTCATCTGTACTCTCCACCCCTCTGACTTGACTGCAACCCTGTCTTCCCCGTTACTCAGCACCCAACTCTCAGAGCTGTCTTTAATGCTTTGCTTTCTTTCAAACCCCCATCCAATGCATCAGCAAAAAACCCTTTTATCTTTACCTTCAAAATACATCCAGAATCCAGCCGTTCCCATCACCTGCACTGCTACCTCCTAATTCAAGGGACCATATTCCCTTGCCTGAATTCTTCAGAAGCCTTTGATAGGGATTTCCTGCTTTTACCCAATGCCCCACTACAATATACTCTACACAGAGCAACCCTCTCTCCACTTAAAGCAAAAGTAAGATCCTGTCACTCTTCTGCTGAAACCATTTGAAGGCTCACCCAGTTCAGTCCGTGCAAAAGCCCAAGTGATGATAGTGGTAAAGAAGCCTTATCTGTGGGGGCACCTGGGTGGCTCAGTGGGTTAAAGCCTCTGCTTTTGGCTCAGGTCATGATCCCAGAGTCCTGGGATCGAACCCCACATCGGGCTCTCTGCTCCGCGGAGAGCCTGCTTCCTCCTCTCTCTCCCTGCCTGCCTCTCTTGCCTACTTGTAATCTCTGTGTCAAATAAATAAATAAAATCTTTAAAAAAAAAAAAAAGAAGAAGCCTTATCTACTTGCCCTTCTTTGTCTTTCTTATACCTTCTGTGTCTGCCCCTGCACCACTCTGCTTCCTCCTTTGCTGTTTCCTCAGATACCCCATCCGAGTTCCCACCTTTGGACTTTCTCTAGCTATTTCTCTTGGCTAGAAAATTCTCTATATACCCAAATACCTAAAACCTTCACTTGCTCCAAGTCTGTCCCCAAAGGTGACCTACTCAATAAGGCCTAAACTGATTATTTATTAAAATTGTAAATCACAGTCCTGGCACACCTCATTTCCATTATCCTGCTCCATTTTTTTTTTCTTTACCACACATCTCCTTCTAAAACACTATGTAATGTTTCATATTTGTTGCTTATTAGTGGTTCCCTACCCTGGAAGGTAAGCTTTACCTGAGCAGGTGTTTTTGTATCTTTCCATTTCTGCTATATCCAGTGAGCTGAAGACAGTACTTTCCATAAGATACATAGCTTATTGAATAAGTGAACAAATAAGGTGTGAGATACAGAATTTCCACTCACTCAATATACTGAGTGCCAGCTCCGTGCCAGTCCCTGCAGTCGTTAGTAACATATAGAAGAAACCAAAAGATCCATGTTCCCATGGAGCTCACTCACAGCCTATCGAGAAGGCAGTCACTTTAGAAATATTCATACAAACAAGTGCCTACATGAAAATTAAGAAAAGTGCTATAAGGGAAAATGACAATGTACCATAAAATAGTATAACAAAGAGAACTAGCTTGAATCGGACATTCAGGAAAGACCTCATTAAAGAAGGAACGTACCCAATGAAAATAGTAAGGGTAAATCCCTACAAAGGAAGTCCTAATAGCAATCGAGATGTTAAAGAATGTCTATATATATATATATATATATGGAACTGTCCAAAATTGAGAAAGACTGAGAAATGGTCGGGACAGTTGGAACATAATCAATGGATCGGAGAGCAGCACTAGATGTGACTGAAGAGGCCAGCATGGACTAGATCACACCAGACTTTGCTGGCTGTGAGAGCGTCTGGATTTTATCCGAGGTGCAAAGAGAAGACTTTGAAGAGAAGTAAGCAGAGTAAAAATATAATGATGTTTGGTGCCTTGCACAATTATGCTACCTGTTGTGTGTTTTGGAATGATTTAGAAAAGAACAGAGTTAGGGGAACCTGGGTCAGTCAGTTGGTTAAAGTGTCTGCCTACGGCTCAGGTCATGATCCAAGAGCCCTGGGATCCAGCCCCACAACGAGTTCCCTGCTCAGTGGGGAGTCAGCTGGTTTCTCCCTCTCCCTCTGCCCCACCTCCCTGCTTGTGCTCTCTCTCCTTCTAGTGCTGTCTCTCAAATAAATAAATAAAATATTAAACAAAACAATAGAAAACAGCAGATTAGAAGGAGGAAGTCCGGCCAGAATGCAATGATACTAGTTCTAGTGAAAGATGACAATGTGACATATAAATGTGAACAAGGTGGTGACAATGGAGAAGGAAATAATGAGATGATATAAAGTATATTTTAAATTAAAATGGTCATGGGGTAGATGTAGAAACAGATAGGGTTGCCTGGTTTCTATCATAAGTACATGGATGGATACAGGTGGATACAAATGTCACAGTGAGAAACAGATAATACTATAACGAATCACTAACTACCTTTGTATGGAGATTGGGATTAGGAAGGAGATGATAGAAAAAAATTAAGTCCATTGTTTGAATTTAATTAGGTTCACTTTCATGATCATCCCATATTTTATACATTTTTCTTTTTCTTTTTTTTTTAAAGATTTTATTTATTTATTTGACTGAGAGATTACAAGTAGGCAGAGAGGCAGACCGAGAGAGAGGAGGATGCAGGCTCCCCGCCGAGCAGAGAGCCCGATGTGGGGCTCTATCCCAGGACCTTGGGATCATGACCTGAGCCGAAGGCAGAGGCTTAACCCACTGAGCTACCCAGGTGCCCCAATTTTTCCCCAAATTGTCCCAGAAATCTCTGAAAGACTGCCTGAGTCCCACGATTTTGCATGGAATGAACAATGGGCTAGATACTTCAGACACAGAAAATTGATCAGATGGTGTGTGATGTGCATAATTCTGAATCATCTCTTTGGGTCCTTACACCAGTGAATATATGGAGTCAGTCTTCCTCAGTTCTCATATTCAAGGTCCCAGATCAGAAAAATCTCAGTCTGCTTCTCTCTCCTTTATTTTGACAGTTAGTTGTGATTTTCCTTGAGTCTGGGTAGACCAGGTGGGACCAGGGGAGGAACAAGGATTTGGCCTACAGCAAAGCTTGGGAAGGAATGTAAATATCCTGAGCCCTGAGAAAACAAAACCCACAGCAGAATGTCACCATAGATGAATATCAATATGGGAAGCCTGGGCACAGGACAAGAGTACGTATTCTAGAGGTCCAAACTTGGCAGGGAACACGATCAGAAACAAAGTGTGCAGCTGTGAAAGGTGTCCACACCACAGAAAAGCCCCAAGCAGAAGGGATGCTCAACAGTTCAGATAAAGGTGCCACCTCAGAGCTTTGGAAAAACACCTTGAGAAGAGCATGAAGTTTGGGAAACTTGGATTGTAAAGAGATATGTATGATGAAACCATCAAAATATCACCACAGAACAATTGCATCCCTAGTGTTCAGTGCCCTTCTTGGACTGCTGGGTGAAACCAACAGTTGCGCACCAGACAAAGCTGATCCAGGCCCAAGGTGGTGAAGGGTGCAGACTGGTGCTTATAGTATCAAATGATTCCTTTGGTGAGGCTTCTCTTGCATCCATTCCTGGGTTGAGCACTCTCCCGTTGCTGTACTCCATTGTTAAGCTTGACAACCCATAGACTGGCAGTCTTATCATGGTCACCTAGAGTTTTAAGACTCAACCAGATGAACAGGGAATATTTTCCTTGCTCTTTTCTTACTTATAATCATAAAAGTTACCTAAAAGAATGACTGTTGTATTCAAGGCCTTAAAGAGACATTAGCTAAAAACTGATATAAATGTGAAAATCCTCCTGTAGAGAAAAAAATAGAAAGACTGTAGATTTCCGTTTCAAATTCTAAGTGTCTATTTCTCATTGGCTTTGCATGCCATCAAATCACTATGTCTAAGGCTGAGTGGAACCATTTAGGAAAGTATCGTGTCTCATCGAAGCTGGGATGTATTTACAACACTGCATTATCACTATGCTAAATAAGATAAGATCTTTTTTTTTTCATAGCTCAAGCTAGAAGTAGTCAAATTCTTCTACAAATTCCAAAGAACATTGTGTAATACCAGATACCATGAGCATACTTCAAAGCCAAGAGTGAATGATGTCTGGAATTTAGGTCCCTGCCAGTTTTACACATCTTGAAACAATACAGTTCTTAGCAACACAGAGATTAGCTGTCACAGTCTTTAAGTGGTCATTTGGTACAAAAGGACCGTGGTTTTCCCACACTCTCATTCCATCTCCAGTGTCTTGCTCTTGTGTGTGGTGGGCATATTGTCAACACATTTTCCTGTTTGCCAAACATTTTTTCTAAGGTAATAACACGTGTTTTAATATAATAGTATTTATGGTTTTGTTTAACCACTTACAGGTATTTTGTGCTAGGGGTATAAAATAATATTAAAATTAAGTGAAAGCAGGGGCACCTGGGTGGCTCAGTTGGTTAAGCATCTGACTCTTGACCTCAGTTCAGGTCTTGATCTCAGGGTCACAAATTCAAGCCCCATGTTGGGCTCCACATTGGGCGTGGAGCCTACTTTTTAAAAAATAAGCAAAAACAAATTTAAGGCAAAGGAAAATAAATTAAAAGACTAAGATAAAGCTAGGAATGAGGGAAGTAAAAATGTAATACCCTGGAGTCCAATACTCTTGGCTTTAGCTTTTCTGGAAGCCAATGAGAATATGAGAGCATAATCAGTTGCATTATGTCTAAATATCCCCTTCGTGTTTATAAGATAAATAAATATTTATACGATATCTATTAAGTGTTTATAAGATAAAAACAATAGTAACTGGGTCAGGCCTACCTGAGTATTCCCAGTACTGTGTCAGGAGGGACAACTTTCCCTTAGGTCCTCATGGATAGGGTCCTGCATAATGTAGTAAAGAATATTCTTAACAATATCCCCACAAGGATCACATTCACAAGAAGCCTACGAGCTAGACTCTTTCCCCCAGGGCCCATTCCAATCTCTTTTCCATTCCTCAGGCAAAGCCATCTTTTAAAACTAAAATTTGCTGATGTTTCCCTGGTGCTTAAATTCCTCAAATGGTTTTCCATTGCTCTTGGAATAAATATCAAAGTCCATAAGGTCACAATCAAGGTTCTTCATATTCTGGCCCTGATAGCTCTCTAAACTGCACCTCGGTTGAGTCAATTACAGTCCTGTTCCTTCTTTATGGGTCCTCTGAGACACAGATGTCTCTGTTCCAAGACAGTTGTCTCGCTTCCTAACTCTACATAATTCATTCCTGTGACTTTTTTTTTCTTTCAAGATTTTATTTATATTCAAGTTAGTTAACATAGTTAGTGTCATATTAGTTTCAGGGGTAGAATTTAGTGAGTCATCATTTGTATATAACACCCAGTGCTCAGTACATCAAATGCCCTCCTTAATGCCCATCACTCAGTTACCCCATTCCCACCCCCCTGTGTCCTGTCCAGCAACCCTCAGTTTGTTCCCTACAGTGAAAATTCTCTTCTGGTTTCACTCCCTCTCTGTGATTTCTTAATTAATGTCTGTCTCTACACCGTAAGCTCCAGGAGACTGTGTTCCTTGTTTGGTTTTGTTAATAATTATTTTCCCTGTGCCAACCGTATTTCTGGCTCAGTAAGAAATTGAATGAATCATTGGGATGGATGAATGGATGGATGGATGGATGGACGAATAAACAAATTCAAGGAGTAACTTTTTTATCGTTCAGAACCAAATAATATCAAATCAAAGTACAGTTTGAGGAGCGTGGTTGGGTCCAATCAAGGCCATTCAAGCACATGACTCTGATATTGTAACTTAAGGATAGATTTTCTTTTTTTTTTTTACTAGAAAAGGTGATTTATTGTTATAGATATTGACATGACATAAGTGATTTATTGTAAGGATTAGAACTGAAAGCAATTTTAGAAGCTGATAGAAAAATCTATGTAGAGCTGCAAATAGTATGAGACCAATGTCTCCATAGATCAGAGTAGCTGACAGTCAGGAAGAAAAGTTAGACATTAGTGGGCAAGAGCTAGCACAAACTAGTCCATATAATTGAAATTAAAATAACATAAGCTGTCTGACTCTGGCTGGGAGCTGAGATAGAGTCAATCATTTGCTTATTGATTTTTTAAGGATAGATTTTAAAACCAATAGAAAAGGATGAAACCCACATCTATCAGTCAATCTTCTGAAAGTATTTTGATCATAACCAAAATTTTAATAGCTGTTGACCAACTATAAATTTAGAATATAATTTCTAACATGTTTTAAATGTATTAACCTGAAATATTACAATGTTTTAACATGTGTTAAATATTAAATGTTAGGTTCTGACAATCTCCTAACTTGGGTGATTATCTATGACTCTCAATTGAGTCATTGAAAAATATCACTGTCAAGACACTTTGATTTAAATGTCCCATCTGTAATATGGGGCTGGGGGCAAGATTTCCTAAACAGGATTCGATGAGGTTATGTTTCCAAAGCGGGGCTCATTATTTCAGAGGACATGTAAAGGGAAATAATAAAGAGTGATTATCTAAATGACGGAAGTCTCCTTCCAGCTGCACTGGCACAAATCCTTTCAGAAGTAGGATTTTATCAAGTGAATAATCTCAATTCATGTTAACAGAAGTATGTATTATAGTGACCTAAGGGCAAACTGAACCTGAAAAAATCTATTGTTCCATGTTTGGTTTCAACCTCAAAGTGCCTTTTCCTGGAAATCTTATCAACTGTTCTCAACAGTTTATGAATTATTATTCTTATAAGAGGAAAAAAAAGTCGACATCTGTAACACTTGCCACTCTTGGTGGCTTGAGAAAAGTACAAAAAGAGTTGAACTCATTTCCAGTTAACTTAAAAGGTCAAGGGACGGTTCAAAAAAAAGGGGGCGGGGAGAAGGTACTTCATACATTGCACACAGTAGGGATTCAATGAAAGAATTCTGGGTTTAGTATAACTGATTTGTGTGGTTTGCATATGTTAGACTGTAAAGATGTCTCAGCGGTTGAAGCTTAATAGATGTGCAATACCTTCCACAGCCTAGATGCTTCTTGAGGTAGGACTACAGAAACATGTAACAAAGCATGACACTGGAGGGAGAGATTGATTTAGAAACTGTAGCTTTGTCCTGGGTTATCAAGGTTTCTGCATGATCTTGCCAAACAAGGGGGGGAAATTACCTTATATAACCATAAACTTTCTGACCCATGGTGAAGTACAGAGAAGGCATAAAAATAAAAGAAGAAAATAGGAGGGAATCAGAAAATGACTGGGAAGAAGTAACTTTTGCCAAGAACTACAAAAGGAGAAGCACACACTTCCAGGGTTCTTTCTGCTGGTTTGTTTACAAACAGCAGAACCATTTTAAGAAACATTTATTTGTCTCTGTTGTCTTCCTGCATACTCTCTGTACTTTCTGCATCCTGTCTCAGTCAACACCCCTGAGAACTGGGATCCTGCTCCCTTGGACTAATGGTTGGTGAGTAGGGAAGGAAGTTCAGAGGTGACCAGAGTCCTCCTGCTCTACGACTCTGCCATCCCTGCGTCAGAAATTGCATGGTTCGAGATTTTTCCCTACCTGCAAGCTAGCAAGCTAGCGTGTGACTGTTTTGCAGGTTCCAGCAGAAGACACAAGACTTCTGGATCAGTGACCAAAGCCTTAATGACTCACAGCAGAAGCATCCAGAGCTTCATGTTGGTTTGTATGGGTTCTCAAGCCAGCCCTGTTCCACAAGGACCTTGCAAAGACCACATCATGAAGCCTGCACACTTATGGGCTGTGTTCCCAGAGAGGAAAACTGAGTTTTATAGTAAGAGCAGGCAGGCTGGCTCTGTGTCTAGGAGGAAACATCTCCTCATCCCTCAGCCTCACTACAAATACAATCCCGAGAGATGGCCCCAGTAGAGAGCAGTCGGGACTCTGCATTTCTTGCAAGTCCCAGGAATACATTCAGGGACACTCAGCCAATGGCAGGTTGCTTCCCCCAACACTATGGCGGAGACCCAGTCTTGCCACTCATATGGCTCAGCTACTCTTAGGGTCACACCCCAGGCCCTAAATCATACTGGCTGGTTGTAAACCCCAGTTTTACCAGTTCTTAACTTCGAGTAAGTTATTTAGCCACTTTCTGCCTCAGCTTCTCCATCAATGATTAGGACAATCCTAAAGCCACTTGATAGGATTAAATGAGTTAACATACATATTTCACTTAGAACAGTCCCTGATACATGTTAAGGTCTATTTCCGTTTCAGTATGTGTTTTGCTTCTAACTTTCCAGTTATCCTTTGAATAGTTTCATAGTTTCTCATTCAGATTCCTCAAATAGGACTTCATGGGAAAACCGTAAGCGATGACTTAACTTCTCTCCTATGTATCTAGGATGCTAGCTCTCTACCTTCCTTGGAAGAATTAAGAAAATGGTAATATGAATTACTTTCTATGTTCTATATATATATGTAGTTTCTATGTTCTATACTTCAGATTGGAATCCCAGTCTTAAAAGTTAATTATTCGGACACCTGGGGGGCTCAGTCCCTTGAGCAGCCAACTCTTGGTTTCTGCTTGGGTCATGATCTCGGGGTCCTGGGATGGAGCCCTATGTCAGGCGCAGCATCTGCTTGAGGTTCTCTCTCTCCTTCTCCCTCTGCCCCTCCTTCCGCTCATGCTCTTTCTCTCTCTCTAAAAAATAAATAAAATAAATCTTTTAAGAAAAAAAAAATGAATTGTCTTTGCCCCTAATGGACGGACCTCACTCTAGGCTACAACATCTATCACTGTCCAGCCTGCAGGGGGCCACACCTTCTCTAGTCAGTGGCCTGTCCCTACATCAGGGAAGAGCCTAGTGCTGTTTGCCTCTGCAGCCTGTCCCATTCATCACTGTGTGGCTAGGCCCACCACCAAGTCTGACACCAGTCGATACAGCAAAATGACTTCTTTAATCAGTCGGATGAAGGGTGTGGCAAGGACTATCACTGACAGCTTCTCCCCCCTTCCCCAGCCCTATCTTTTGACTGAGAGTATGAATGACTTTAAAGGACAGCTCTTTTATCTCTTTTACTTAGTGCTATAAAAGGTAAACCAGAAGACTTGGTATATTATCTGGAGAGAAATATAGTCCCCAAGATCATTTATTTTAGAATACCCTTAGCTAACCTTTGCAACATATTTTATACATGTCTGTGAGATTATGGAAAATATGTTCCAGGCACATTGCTTTCTGATGATAAAGATTAGAAAATCTAGGAAAATAGGGCACTGACAGATCCTAGATGGTTTCCTTCCAATATCAAATATCTCCCACAGACTTTCAGGAAACCCTGGATCCCATTCAGCTCAGATTTAGATGTCCTGACATGAGACCCATACGCTTTAAATATCAGGCTGTCAGAAGGCAGAATTCCATTCCATTGTACAGGTTTTGGCACTTGACGAATTATTGGTCCTGGGATCTATCCCACTTCCAGCTGAGGCTGGCCACAGGCTGTCTGAAAATAACTTAAAATATTTCCTCAAAAAAGATATTTTTAAGGTATTTGAACACTGATAAATTCCGGTTGAGACCCCAGAACTCTGACTATATTAATTTCATCTTGAAAAATTTTAGGACATTTTATTCTATTCAACAATAATTATTGCAGAAAATGTAGTTAAATTCCTAAGCAAATCATTACCAAAAAAATTCTTAGAGAGTATTTCTGAGCTCAGTGCTGAGTTAGTAGGTATATGGGAAGTTCAAATATATTTGACCTGCCTTCAAGGAGCTTAACTCAGAAGTCTTCCCCCCCGTCCCCGCCATACCCACCCATATCTCTTCCCTACATCCATTTGGCTAGAAATTCTATCCTTTCCTAAAGAAGGTTTACTTTGATTATAGATAAAATTTAAAAAGAAGGGAAACTCACTCAACAAACTAACCAATCACATGTTTCAAAATAACCAAGTAAGTTACTCCTTAAAATTATTTTGGAATTTTATTGGATTCCTACCTAATTTAATTGCAAACCCAAACTATGTTTCTTCTTTACATTTCTGAAATTAGTTGTGGTAATTGTATGATCTTTTCTGCAGGTTAGTTTTATTTCTCCAAGTCCCTGTGTAGTCCAAAACTGTTTTGGCTTTCTTTCATCTTTTAAATTCTTATATATTGCAAACCCAAACTGCACTGCTATAAAACTGAACTTTACTTTCTCCTGCCTAAAAAATGCCTTCTGACCAAAAAACATTGTTCTGTAGCAGTATGCTTATATATAATTTCCCCAACTTCTAGGTCCATTAAATATAAATTTACTTTGTTTTTAATTTTCATGACCCAAGGAAATGAAATGCATTCCCCAAAGCTCTCATGATCTTGCATTAAAGGAAAAGGAACTGAACTAATTAACTATTGTTCACCCAGGGCTTCTTCAAACAAATAAACTATGTGAGCTTCTAAATGTAGAAATCCTGCTGTAGAATCTGCTATGGATGTGGTAAATTGAAAGATCTGTCCAAGGCCCAGCTGCCACCATTCCTGCTGCCGTTACCATGGCCATTGGCCAGGGAGGAGTCAGGAGGAAAATCAATAGTTTTACAGAATTTGTTGCTAGTTTCCCAGAAGCTCTTTTTTTTTTTTCTTGTTGAACAGATTTTATTTAAAAAAAATTTTTTTTGAGTATAGTTGACACACAATGTTAAATTAGTTTCAGGTATACAACATAGTGATTTGATAGCTTTATATGTTATGCTCATCATAAGCGTGGCTCCCAGCTGTCACCGCACAACGCTATTACGATGTCATTGACTGTATCCCTTTTGCTGTGCCTTTTATTTCTGACACTTATTTATTCCATAACCAAGCCTGTACCCCCACTCCCCTTCACGGATTTCGCCCATCACTTCACTCCCTTCTGACGACCGTCAGTTTGTTCTCTCTATGTATGGCCCCAGTTCTGCTTTTTTGTTTGTTTACTCATTTGTTTTTGTAGATTCCACATAGGAGTGAAATCATATGAAATCTGGCTTTCTCAATCTGACTTATTTTACTTAGTGTAATACCCTCCGGGTCCATCCATGATGTTGCAAATGGCACGGCCTTATCCTTTTCTCATGCTGCAAAATATTCCGTTCTGCGTGTGTGAGTACGCGGTGTGTGTGTGTGGTGTGTGTGTCGTAGGTCATATATGTACACCACATCTTCCTTATCCATTCATCTGTCAATGGATACTTGGGGTTGCTTCCATATCTTGACTATTGTAAATAAAGCTGCAATAAGCAGAGGGTTGCTCATTTTGAATTAGTGTTTTTGTTTTCCTTGGGTAAGTACCAGCCCAGAAGCTCCCTTTTACCCACACCTCCACTACCACCTGCGTAAACAGGGAGAAGGCAATCTTCATTGAACACCCTTATCTGCCCTTCTTCTATAGTGTTATAAAAATTTGAGCAAGGCTAAAGTTTAGAGATTATTCCATCATGATTCACATAAGGAAATTTAAACTAACAAATGTTGCAAATTGTCCAAGATTAAAACTAGCAATGACTTGTATGGACTAAAACGCATTGTTTTACATGAATACAAAGAGGTATGATGTACATTCGCCAGTTGGTTTTTCCTGATTTTAAATAGCGTGAACTTCAAAGTACATTTCCTTTCTAATATATATGTATGTTGCACCTCCTAGAGTTTGCTAAGAGAGTTAGGTTGTCTGACATAAATTCCTTCCTTTTTTCCTTTCTACCTTCCCCCCTCTTCCTTTCTTCCTTCCATTCTCATTTTCTTCCTTCCCTCCTTGAATCCATCTTTCCTTCTTTCCTCCTACAAACAAGCAGCTGTGAAAATGTTCCAAACACTGCATGTATCACTAGAAATTTGCCAGAAATAAAGAAATTTGCCAAAAAAAAAAATGTGTTGCCCTCAAAAAAGAACAGGCAGATATCCAAAGTACTAAGGTCTTCTGCCGTAACAGGTATAGCTAAAATTAATTTTCTTTCACACAGAAATTTTATATGTTCTTTGGTTCAAAAGAAAATTACACATCCAGTTTGGTACTTTCCTGTTGCTACATATAGCAGTTAGTTTTTACTGCAAAAAAATTAATGTGAAAGTAGAAAAGTAATGGAAAACACTTTTTCTAGCTGACTTTGCAGAACCTCACATCATAATTTGATTAATGCACCTAGTTAACGTTTAACTGTCTTAGAAATATTTTTCTTGTTTACAGCCCAGATTTCTTCCTTCCCCCAAGCTTAATTTAATGCAAAAACCTCCCACTGATATAATTGTTAATGCTTCAGAATTTTTGTTTCTGTTCACAAAGCATGAGATACATTTTTATGTGCTGTGTCCTATATATGTTGAAGCAGCAATAACATTTTTCATGGCCTTGCAAAAATAAAACTAAACCAGCATGGTGAGTTCAACAGCAAAAATCCTAGATTTAATTAATAACAAAGAACTACTCTTCCAAAGATTAAGTGAAGATTTTATTTAAGTCCAACTCAGCAAAGAAAATTGGTGGGGTTCTTAATTGTTATTTGGTATCTGTCATGTAGGCTCCTAATGACTTCATTTTATTATCTGGTAGCAAAATTGTACTGAAAGCAATTTTCTGATTGACTTGCATTCTATGGCATATGAGTTATTAAAAAATAAAAGTTAATTAATCAGACTTTATTGTAACCCACACTATGCATATTGCATATTGCAATCTCTGGCAGCAACGTCTATGTAAAAAGATGTTTCCCACAGACTGTTTCAAACAGCCCAGCTTTTAAATACGGGAAGCACACTACTTCATAAAAGATAAAGATTCCTTTTCATGATGAAAACCAAGGCTTAGTAAGTTTGAAAGTTTTTGACAACCTCAAATTTATGAACTGTAATAACCAATGAAAGATTCATTTTTTTGTGGAGGAGTTGGATTGCAGACTTTATCTTCCTGATAAAGAACATCAACAACTCACTTAAAAATTCACATCTACAATTAACTGATATTAACTAATATTTACTAGCGTCTACTCTATACAAGGTTTCTGTCTTTAGGACTCCTAAACGTGTTCCTTTCAGAGGATCATTTGAAATTACACAGGAGAGCATTCTTACCTTTAAATAATGGTGCTATGGTTAGATGAAACAAAGAAATAAAATATTGAAATGTAAAAAGTAATAAGAAACATGAGGAATAGCTTTTTTTTTTAAGTTTTTAGTTTTCTATATTTGAAAATTCTATCTTCTCTCTTTTATGGACCAACATTACATTTGTGGGTTTTAGTTAAAAAATAAAAGATGAGAAAGGATCAGCATTTTTAGCTAAAGTTGCCTTTCCACCAATAGAGTTGATTCTCACAAATAAGTAAATAGCATTCTTTCCTCTAGATATCTTCCCTGAGATATCTGGCATGTTGTAAGCTTCATTTTCTCTCTTCAAAGAGAGAGCAGCAGGGGCACTGGGTATCTCAGTGGGTTAAAGCCTCTGCCTTCGGCTCAGGTCATGATCCCAGGGTCCTGGGATCGAGCCCCGCATCGGGCTCTCTTCTCAGCGGGGAGCCTGCTTCCTCCTCTCTCTGCCTGCCTCTCTGCCTACTTGTGATCTCTGTCTGTCAAATAAAATCTTTAAAAAAAAAAAAAAAAGAGCAGCACTCAGGAAAAAAATAGCTTATATACTCAAGACGTAAACAAAAACCAAATATTCATTTAAGAATACACACATACACACACACACACACACACACACACACACAGGCACCTGGGTGGCTCAGTCAGTTAAGTGTCCAGCTCGTGACTTCGGCTCAGGTCATGATTTCATGAGTCCTGGGATGGAGCCCCACACTTGAGATTCTCTCTCCCTCTCCCTCTGTCCCTGCTTGAGGGTGCACGAGCTGACTCTCTCAAATAAATAAATAAATCTTTAAAAAAACTCATTTGAAAAAACATTCACATATGTCAATTCATATTTTTGTTTAGGGGAATAAGAGTATCATTTTTGTGTACATTTTGTATACCTTTGGATACTTTGCCTCATTTTTACCATGATCTGAGTATTGCTCTTGGTGCTTTACATATATTATTTTGCCTTTTTTTTTCACAAATACAGTATACAATTAATAACTGTCCTCACTTAGACAGAAAAACAATGTATGCTTTCTAAGATACATGGGGGCACTTGGGTGGCTCAGTCAGTTAAGCATCTGCCTTCAGCTCAGGCCATGATCCATGGGTCCTGGGATTGAGTCCAGCATCGGGCTCCCTGCTCAGTGGGGAGCCTGCTTCGCCCCCTCCCTCTGCCTCTCCCATGCTCATGCTTGTTTTGCTCTCTCTCAAATAAATAAAATCTTTAAAAATAATAATTTAAAAACTCAACTTTTATAAAAAATAAGATATATGTGTTTAGAAACAGTCTTGATGTTACAAATGGTTCAGACGTGTGCTTGCATGAGTGCGTATATGTGTGTATTGATTGTGGGTGTACAGGTGTTTGTTATAATAGTGTTTCAATTTTTCAATATTCTGACATTTTTCTTGGTGAAGATTTGGAGAAAGAAATGACAGATGTGAACATTACCTAAGTCCTATTCCCTCTCCTTCCCACCAGCAGTATATAAAAGTTCATGTTTGTCAGTATAATGGGTCTTAAGAGGTATTTCACTGCTGCTGTGATTGCACAGTCCTGCTCACAGTGCATGTGAGCATATGTTTATGTGTTTTGGAGGTTTGGGAAAATAAATTAGAATAGTCACTTATTGAGGACAATCTGTCACTTATATTAAAACTTCCCATTTTCATGTCCTGTGTCTAAGCAGTTCTCCCTCTCGGTATTTACCCTATGAAAAAAAAATTTAATTCATGTCCACACAGAGGTATGAGCCCTGGGTGCTCACTGAAGTATTCTTTGTAATAGAGAAACACTGGGGAATCCACATTACTGTCATTAGTAACAGTACGGCAAAAGAAGAACACCCATATCGTGAATTCAGATGTATAAGCATGTTCCATAATTGTGGTAAAGACTGAAAGCCAAAGACAAAATGCAACATATACTCCACAATTTAAAGAACATTAAATAGGAGTCAGCCATCTCCTTTGAGGGCTTCTAGAGAAGGGTCCACCACAACCCTTAATGCCTTTACGACTATGGCCATACTCTCCATCCTCTTCTAGGGCTATCCCTAGTTGATATATATGTATGATGTTCAAGCAAATGGAGATAAGTTGCCCTATCAGGAGAACAGCATTTTGGTCAATAGCTTCACTTCCCCACTATGATTAGAAGAGAGAGATTTTGCAAGCTCCCCAGTCCCCGGGAGGCACAGAAGATGGATGTGCACACAGTCTCCCTGCAGCTGGCCATGGATGGTATATAGGGATTAACAGCTTGGCCAGGAGGGCCACAACATGGGAGGGAGAGAGGCGATCCCAGAAGGAGGCTTGTGAAGGTCAAGGGGGTGTGCGTGAACACCAGTACCTAGAGAAGCCACTCTAAGGTGAAAGCTGTCAGGAGCACGACGCTCAGCATGAGGTCTGTGTACAGGGAGGATAAAACAGGGCAAGCAACCAAGAAGGGAAGAACAACATTGGCCAGTTGTGTTAAGAGGTGTTTGCTCTTTTCCCTGTTCCTTCTCCCTCCTCAAAAACACAAGAGGAGCTGGCACAGCGTAAAGTGGAAAAAACGAGGCAAGTGCAGACCATAAGGTTTCCAACTGTAAGATCTTAAGGAAACTTTTATATTGGGATAGGCAGACTCTCCTGGATGACCCCTTGAATTTTGTATTTGGCAATGGCTTTAGACCAATATATTCCACTGGGTTCGTGTCAGACTGGGCACGCTTGGTTAATGTCACACATATCACCCTGAGAGACAGCCAGGACCTCGATCTCACCTCATCTGTGTCTTCAAAGTCATGAAAGTAATACACATTTTAGAAGGGAAGACAAGGTATACTTGCCTACCATATTTAATTCCACATATATTATAGTTTTCTGATTTTGCGTCACAACTTTGCTTTTAAAAAATTGGCTTGCATGAATAAAAACTTCTGAACTGGGAGTAAGAAATTCTCTCTTTTAACTCTAGTCATATACCTTTGAGGAAAAGTTATTTAAGCTTCTTAGCCTTATAATCTTTAAAGATTAAGATTTGTCTAGATCTGTTATTCTTAAATTCTCTGAATTTAAGAAACCACTATGAAAATCATTTGAGCCTTTATCATTACAGTCTCAGAAAACTTTGACCCTGCTCACAAGAAGGGATATTGAGATACACAAGCTGATAAAATGTTATATATTTGAACAGGCTGTGGGCTCTGAAGCTGATCCCAATAAAGAGCCCTTAGACGATCTGCTGGATTTTTCTCATCTTGAATTCTTCACAAAATTCATACCTTGTGAATCAATCAAAAAGTTTTTTAGGAGAAAAAGAAAGCTTTCCATATAATCTCGACAGTGAATAGCAAATCATTGAATAAAAGGGTACGATGAGCCCTAATCTTAAGTTATGAGGTTTCCATGGTCTAAGAACGGATGTGAAATAAAATCTGTTTCCAATGATCATTGAGATCAGGAGATGGTAAAATTTTTTTTGTTGATAGTGAAAATTATCTGAGCCACGTAGACCATTGCAAGACTGGGCTCTGCTATCATAGTATAAAGTAGCTGTTGACAATATGTAAACACGTGAGCATGGCTGTGTTTCAATAAAACTTTATTTACAAAAATAAAGCAGTGGGTGAGGTTTGGCCCATAGGCTGCTGGCCTGGTTTTGATGGTCAAGTTATCTTTAAATTTCTCATTCATTTTACCTAGCATTCTTATTAATATTTTGCCCTAAAATTGAGGTATAACATTAGTAGTCCAATTTATTTTTGTTCTAATATTGAGGTATAATAATATACTTAGTCTAAATTCATTATCTATAGGTATAATATCTATAGTCTAAATTCACGATACAAGATATAGTTGAGAAAGCATGCTAAAAAGAATACCTTCTTATTGAAAAATTTATTGTGCTTTTTAGATGAATTAGAGCTATAGATTCCAAGAATTTAGTGATTTTTTGGTATAATATTACATTCAAATTTCTTTTATTCTCTGTTTCATGAAAGTGTGTTAGAATATAGCTTTACTGACAGACATTACTCACGTAAGAAAAACTGACATTAAGAGTTAACATGTTCCTCTCCTTTTGGTTCATCTAGACTCGTAATTTTTAAAAAATAGGTAGTCAGTGAAAATTTTACAGTCAGTCATACTAGTAGTTGTGGCATCTGTTCTAGTGATTAGACCTTTCAAGCAGGTTGAAAGTACTTTCAACAGGGATAAAATCATCATTCCAGGTAACTTTTCCATGTTTAAAATACTTTCCGTGGGCAAAGGGTAGATGATAAATGGGATCAAAATTTTAAACACCTAGCATTAAAAATCCCACCCAATGTCATGGTAACTGGATTAGAGCTGGTAGATGGTAGTTATTTATTTGGTTCTGAGCCTGACTTTTCATCGTGTAGACAAACTTAATTTTTCATAATTCTGTCATTAATGAACACCACATTTTCCTGAGAGTAAAGATAAATGACAATGAAAATTATTTTCAGAAGAAAATCTTTTCAGAAGACCTCACAGATTTAAAACATCATTCTGGTACATGAGAAATCCAAGATTCATATTTCAGGGTTAAAGAGCTAAGATAAGCACCTTTACAACATCAATTAATTATTTTTATTTGCTATTTTATCTTGAGATAAAGATTTTGAATGCTAATTGAAACTGCAGTCCAGCTGCTGCCAAAGAAAGCTAAAACCTTAAATCTTCCTTTTTTAATATATAGTGTTTTGTAGTAGTAGTTTAAATAATGTCTTATGTAAGGTGCCTTAGATGAGTAAAAATACCCTTCATCCGTAGATATTTTATACTCAGTATTATTTTTCCAGATCTCACAAATCTGCTAAGAACTTTCCACTGACTTTTTTTTTCCCTTTTCTCCCTTCAAGAATTTAAACTGCTATTTTTCCAGGATCTTTCTCCAAAGCCCTAAATTTTAGGATAAATCATCTCTCTTCCTGTTTCTTTCAAGTCCCTGATTTTCTTTATGTCTCTTTGTTACATTGTGCACCTTTGTTGCTCTCTGCAATATTGATTAGAAATGAAAAGTAAACAAAAACTAATACAGCTACCAGAAAAATTTATTGGTCTGCAATCTTGACTTCTGTTTGCTTTATTATTTCTTCTGTAAATGATCCTAATATTTCTTCCTCTCTTTCAGGTTTAGCTAATTCAATATTTCTTATTCTCCAACCTGTGAAGGCTCATTACTAGGTTTCTGAGATTAGCAGTTTCTCTGTATTCTACTAAAAAATACTTCTTACTGACTTTTTGGTGTTTGGCCGGTTTTACATATGGTTGCCTCACATTTGTCTTTATTACAAGAGAACGATTTATAGCTGGACATTCGAGGAAGAAATCAATGGCCATGTGTTCATATATTTTAGGTATATCCTTAATATTACAAAATAATTTGACCCCACCATCATCATGACAGCGGTATACAGGATCAAACCTATCGACGGCCACCTTTAACATTCTAACTGGGCATCAGAGGGACACAGCAAGTCATGCCATGGATTGCACACCACTTAGAATTTCTTCTTTTTTTTTTTTCCCAAAGAAATAACTTTATTTCTATCATTTCTTTTTAAAGAACCAAGGAAACGTAGAAAATATAAAAAACACACAAATAGCTGCAATTCGGGGGGTAAAGGAAGGACTGACACAGCCCTCGAAAGCTACGGGCTCCAGGACGATCTGAGTTGCATCAGGGATGGGGGGTGGACGGGGCTCTGGTAAGACAGGCTTTCCTGTCTCTGTTGAAACAGGAAAAGGATGCACATCTGTGTGTACATACGTGTATCAGGTAATTTCATACACAGTCCCATTTTGTATTTCCATATCGCCTTCCCTATTTTACACATAATGTCGAAGCCAAGAATTTAAGTAATCTTCCCAAAGTCGTAAGAGCTCTAGGTAGTGGATCTCTGATTCAAGTCCTTATAGGTCTGCCTTAGAAATACCACGTTGGGTGAAATATGTCTCTGCCTCCTTAAAGAGAAAAGGTATGACCCTGTAGGAAAGAGGTCTCAGTACCCTTCTTTATCATTTGGGGACTTAAAGATAGAGCTAATGTTTTTTCACAGTTTTCTCATTCCCTCTCCCAAACCACCCAACACCATAATGTTAGATATGGAGATTGTTTGTCAATCTAAGAAGCCTCCATTGGACACCCTCCTGCTACTGATAATGGTGTAAAATGTGGAGGAAACGTAATGATGAAATAGGGGCTCCAACCTCCAAATGTTAAATTTCCATTTGCTACGTCCCCTCTCCTTAAGACTTTTGTTTCTTCATCTGTAAAATCATGTACCTCTATCTGTAGAATGAGTAAAATCATGTACCTTGTTTTACTGACAAGGGAACTGAGGCATAAGCTAAGTGGCTTTCCCAAGGTCATGTAGCCAGTCGGTGACAGAATCATGATTCCAGCCCAGGCATCTGGTTTCAGTGCGCATGCGCGCGCAGCAGCTCTGTCCCGCTGTCTGCGTGAAGATCCGCAGACATCACGTGGGAAAGCCCTGTGATGTTATCTTCTTTCAGTTTCTGTACAGGTGGGGGATAAGCTCTCTTGTTTCTCCTTTAGTGAATCTTAGAGCTTCTGGTGCCACTGTTAGAAAACTATGTCAAATGCCTTATGTGTTAGTCTAGGGAAACACAAGGACCTAGAAAACTACTCTGTCTCTTTAACCAGGTTTAAAATGAAATAAAATTAAATACCTTTCTTTTTTCATAGTGATAACAACAAATAACTCTGATTTCTCAGAGCTGTTTTGAGAATCAAATCAGATAACATAATCCTGTAATGGTTTAGGCACAAGGATAGATGCTTAACGAATTTTATATGCTATATAAAAAGAAACTTGAGGAGGTATTTTTGCATTTCCTGCTGGGAGAGATCTGTTTGTATCTTCCAAGAATGAGAGAGAAAATAGACATCTTGTTCTAAATTTGAAATGGTTTGTTAAATCTCATTAAAAGTAAATCTTGCCCTGCACTGATGTAATAGGGTGTGTATCTCGTTTACTGCTCTTGCCTTCCCTCCCCAGTCCAGAATTCAGGGCCTGGATCATTGTACACGGTTGAGTATAAGAGGATAAGGAATGCATTTGTGATGGTGAACAAAATTACAAATCAATTAATATTTTTATTTCTAATTTGATTTTGGAGGACAAAAGCTGAGAAGAACATTCCAGGAAAAAGGAAATAAAAGTTTATGCCCATAAAATCCGTAGTGTAAAATGTGCCGTATAAAATGTGAGGCATTTTCTCGAGTGTAACCGTATTTATTCTTTTTATAACAACCCGTATAAACACTGTCGGTGGACACTGAATTAGGCTTTCTCTAGGACTTGGGAATAAGCAAAACCACCTTGCCCTGACAGGTTAACTATGAAACCAGCACATAAAGGATGACTCTAGAACTACTCACAGTCATCTGCCAGATCTCTAGGTCTAACCCTCTGCAGAGAGGACAGCGGAGTGAGGGGGAGTGGTGCGCAGAACTGGAAACAGGAATAACTTCTACCTAATGAACACTTATCCAGTGCCAAGCAGTATACTGAGTACTTTTCATTCTTTTCCCAACACTGTGAGAAAGTGTCAGAGTTGGAACTTGATGCTCGGTCTGCTGACACTGACGTGGACACTTCTGACAACCCCGCCACGATGTCGGCCCCTCCTGACCTACCACTGTCCGGGGGGGGAGGGTGCTAATTGTCGCCACAAGAGTTCTGAGGAGTATTTGCTACTTTTTTTTTTTCCACCCAATATCTAAATTCTGTATCTGGGCTTGGAATATCCATATGGCATGTGTCTTGATAGGAGGCTTAGCCAGCTGGAAGCACCTCTCAGACCTAGAATCCAGAGCTAAGGAAGCTGAGTAGCAGAAGCAATAGAGACACTGTTGTGACTATAAAACACAGCTATAGCACATCGAGGTAAGGGACCCTGTGTTGGAGGTGCACTGGGGCCTCAGTGACCAGCACCAACTATAGCCATAGGCAGCATTATTCTGTTCATGGAATTTCCTTATCATGGCTTTAGCGTAGCCTTACTTTATTCTTATTCATTTTCTGATTCTGGCTCCCAGTCCTCGTAAGATCCTATGAGTTAACCAAGAGCCGTTCAATAAATTCTTTTCCTGCTTCTACTAGAGCGCTGCCCAACACAAGCATCATAGTTAGCATAGCTCAAGGAGCCACTATAGGGATTGGATTGAGTTGTTTTGACCTCGTCCACTAAAAACTTAGTCATAAATTCGCTCAACTTGTTCTTCTCACCAAGCACATTCTTCATCGTGATTTGGTTTTAGTCAATTGGTAAAGAATGAACTAGTCATGCTCATGTGAGAATTCTTATTCACCAGAATGGTTCTGCTTGCCATGTGGAATACATTGGTCTTCTGACTTTTTTAGAGTGCCAGGAGTTTGGTTAACAAGAATCTGTTTTTAAAAGCTAGATTCAGGGACGCCTGGGTGGCTCAGTGGGTTAAAGCCTCTGCCTCTGGCTCAGGTCATGATCCAGGGTCCTGGGATCGAGCCCTGCGTTGGGCTCTCTGCTCGGCAGGGAGCCTGCTTCTCCTTCTCTCTCTGCCTGCCTCTCTGCCTACTTGTGATCTCTGTCTATCAAATAAATAAATAAAATCTTTTAAAAAATAAATAAAAAATAAAACCTAGATTCACTCTACTAAGCCAATAACTCATGTACCCAAGGGCCAGAATGAAAAGATTTTGGTGAATTCAGCTATGTCCACTAATATAGCCTATTATGGGAAAAATCTGCTCATTTCCCAGCACTGCTGTTGGCTCAGGCTTGCCTTTCTCCAAATTTTTCCATCATGTGAATAAATACAAACAGACTTATGTAGAAAAAATATCTGATAATAGAAGTGTCCCCAAAAATGACATTTGAAAGTTTCAAAATTCGTAATTTGCATATGGCACCAGTATTGGAAATTTTCCAAATTGTTAACAGTATCAGAAAATTCCAAGATGAAAATTTATTTTAAAACAAATGGAAGAATATAGGATGGAGAAGTCATCTCTGAATTCTGCCTGAAGGTATACAGAGCCAGAGGCAGAATATAAAATCATGTCTAAGAGATCCATGGTTAAAAGTAGAGAGGATTCCCTTAGCAGATTACAAAGCAAGAATAATCTGAGGGCAATACTGGCAGACAGAGTTCAGCCCAAGATTTTCAAAGAGCCACAAGTAGAAAAAGGAGCTCCAGGGCAAACATCATAGCTAAGCCTTTATCGGTTCCCAGAAACAGGGTATGTAGGCGCACAAAATCCAGTTGGGGAACCTGAGAGTCGGTGGGCAGATGAATTGGAAATAGTACATCAGGAGACACTGGAGATGAGGGGCCAGGCTTGGAACTGGGACCAGAACTATGAGACAATGGATTTTAAGCAAAGGGGACGGAAAGAAGGTGGGTTTTGTAGCTTCCATCGAGCTTAATTATAGTGTTTATAAAATTTGAGACTGTTTAATATCCTGTATATACCCAATGCCTCAGATCCTTCTTAGAAAAAAAAAAAAAAGACTACATCAAACTAAAAAGCTTCTGCCCAGCAAAAGAAACAGTCAACAGAATGAAAGGCAGCCTATGGAATGGGAGAAATATCTAGAAACCTCATATCTTGATAAGGACTTAATTATAAAAATATATAAGGAATTCACACAACTTGATAACAAAAAAAGGAAATAATCCAATTTAGAAATGGGCAAAAGACCTGAATAGATATGTTTCCAAAGAAGATATTCAAGGAATGCCTGGGTGGCTCATTCGCTTAAGTGTCTGCCTTTGGCTCGGGTCATGACTCCAGTGTCCTGGGATCAAGTCCCGCATCAGGCTCCTTGCTTATCAGGGATCCTGCTTCTACGTCTGCCAGCTGCTCCCCCTGTTTGTGCACTGTCTCTCCCTCTGAAAGAAAAAAAAATTCAAATGGCTAATGGGTACATGAATAACTGCTCAATATCACTAATCATGAGGAAAATGCAAATCAAAACCACAATGAGCTATAAACTCACACCTGTTAGCATAGCTATCCTCAAAAAGATAAGAAATGACAAGTACTGGCCAGGATATGAAGAAAAGGAAATTCTTGTGTACTGATGGTGGGAATGTAAATTGTTTGTAGCCACTATGAAAAACAGTAGGGGGGTTCCTCAAAAAGTTAAAAATAAAACTACAGGGCGCCTGGGTGGCTCAGTGGGTTAAAGCTTCTGTCTTCAGCTCAGGTCATGATCCTAGGGTCGTCAGCAGGGGGCCTGCTTCCTCCTTTCTCTTTGCCTGCCTCTCTGCCTACTTGTGATCTCTCTCTCTCTGTCAAATAAATAAATAAAATCTTAAAAAAATAAAAAATAAAACTACAATATGATCCAGTGCATATATCTGAAGGGAACAAAATCACTATCTCAAAGAGATATCTGCCCCCCCCATGTTCATAGCAGCATTATTTACAATAGCCAAGACTTGAAAATAACTTGTGTCTATCAATAGATGAACAAAGAAAATGCATGTGTGTGTATATGTATATGTATATATACACACACATACACATACACTTATATATACACACACCCACCATATGTATGTGCATTATACATGCATTATAATGTATATACATTACAATGAAATATAATTCAGACATAAAAAAGAAGGAAGTTCTGACCTTTGAGATTACATGGAGGAATCTAGAGGACATTATGCTAAATGAAATAAGTAAGAGAGAGAAAGACAAATTATGTATGATCTACTTACATGTGGATTCTAAAAAAAAAAATTAAATTTAAAAAAATCTGAACTCATAAAAAGAGAATAAATTTGTGTCTTCCAGGGTGTAGGGGATTGGAAGGTAGTGGCCAGAGGATGCAAATTTCCAGGTATAAGATGAAAAAATTCTGGGGATGTAATGTACATCATGGTGACTAAAATTAATAATACTGTACTGTATATTTGAAAATCGCTAAAAGAATATATCTTAAGAATTCTCATCACAATAACAAAAAATTATAATTACCTGAGTTGATGGATACGTGAACCAACTTTATTGTGATGATAGTTGGCAATACATACATATATTAAATCATTTCATTAAAAACTTACACAATGATGTTGTATGTCAATTACATCTTAATAAACCTGGAAAAAATTAAATTGCAATGACAACAAAATAAAGAAATAAAATCCCTTCATTTGTTTGTTCAAATTGACTGAAAATGCAAGGTATTTTTTGACTATTTCTGTTTGAAAGTGTTGAAATTTGAGATGCATTAAATAATCTGTTTGTTCAATCTCTAAATGAAAGCAGTCAAACTGGTAATATGAATTCTCAGGTTCCCAAATAAGATTTTATGCATTCAGCTTTCCTGCTGTAAATGCTATATTAAAACCATTTTTGTAGCTTATCTTTTGTCCATGTTAAAAAGATATCAGGGGCTTCATTCTTTGAGTGAATTTCTGCTGAGAAACTAGTTATTTTTTTACCCATCACAGAATCAAGAAAACTTTTAGTTTCAGCTAAGGCTGATCTTACGTGTTGTGCTTTATTATTCAAAACAACCGAAAAAGACAGCCCCATATTTTATATCAGTACCTTTAACAATGTATGAGGTTGTGCTCATATGGTATTGTCACACGATTTTAAGACATCATCCATCTTTAAGAATCGTCCTCCTAAATCTACACCAGTGTTCTCAGGTCACTGTAAAACATACATTTTCAGATTCACAGCATCTTAAAAGCTTCCAAGAATTTAAGCTTTGAAAGCTTTTAAAATGGTTTATTGATCTAACGCGCCTGTTGGGAAAGTCTAATTTATGTTTCCCAGCTATGATCCCATTGTCCGTAGTAATCTATATTCTTCTGTCTGTTGTAATCTATATTCTTCCAAAGTTTGACAGCTTTATTTTCCACCGTACTTAGTACCTTCACCACTCCATCATTTCAGACATAATCTACATAGCTAAAACCCAAAAAAATCAATTAAAAGGGGAGAGAGGCACATTATATACAAAAATATAATTATTTCTTTTATTCTCTGTTTTAACAAAAATAGATGCTAACATAAGTTTCCTACTGAAACATTGCATCAATAGGGAAACCTCTCTTCTTGCAACTAATCAAGTTTTCCTAAAATCTCAATAGCTAACTGACACTGAATTTAGCTTCAGATAAAAAGAACTGAACTGTTGAAATAACTTATTTTATTTCAAAAAAATTGACATATGAAAACTAGTTGTGCTCCATTACTCCCAGGGAATAAAGAACCATTGTCAAGGTGTAACGTAGTGTCCATGAATCCCCTCCCAGTAATGGCAGCCTTTCTGATTTTACCTCTCAGTGTTTTAGTTACTGTATCCAGTAACTAAATATAATGTAATGCATTAAATATGCAATAGAAAATTTATATACATTTTATGTCACTTAAACAAGACATAGCAATAGATAATACCTACGGAATTAACTACCCCCTCCACACGAATTAAAGACAGAAGTCAGTGACAATGCAGAGCTTGCAAACCAATAATAATATGGTGTCAGAGTTAACTGTATTTCTTTATCCAGACTCTTTGTCACAGGGTCTCTACACAATGTTCTAGAATCTCTTTCTCACCATTTAACCTTAAGAGATGTCTGTCACTGCTGAAATGAAGCATACATAATACACTCGTGAAATATCACTCCCCAGTAGAAGTGTTAAAATGCTGATTACTTTATCAAGTCTTACGCTTCTCTTTAAGTTCCATTTATCACTCATTTCACAACTTACATTTATTTTATTTATGTTTCTGTGGCGGTTGTTTGTCTTTCATTTGACTATTAGCTCTCTGAGAGGACATTGACTTTTGCTCGCTGTTAGGGCTCGTAATGCTACATGGTAACTGACATGGACTGGGCTCCCATGAGTGACTTTTTTTTTTTTTTTAATTTATTTATTTGTCAGAGAGAGAGGGAGAGAGAGAGAGCGAGCACAGGCAGACAGAGTGGCAGCAGAGGCAGAGGGAGAAGCAGGCTCCCTGCCGAGCAAGGAGCCCGATGTGGGACTCGATCCCAGGACGCTGGGATCATGACCTGAGCCGAAGGCAGCCACTTAACCAACTGAGCCACCCAGGCGTCCCCCATGAGTGACTTTTGATTGAACAGTCAAAAGGGGCAGATGTTTGTCAGACGTTTCTCCTGGGTCTGTTGTGAAGCCAGTCCATTAGCATTCCAGAACCTCTGGAACACACCAGAAAGAAAAAGCATGAGAAAACGAGGATGTGGGTTTGTGATTTTGTGATACTGCCCAGCTGTATGATAATTCACTGTGCTGCTCCCAAACTTCCTCCCCACCAGTGGTTACTCTACCATCTCTACCATCCTACTAATCCCGGCTTTCAAACTGGCTTTAGCAAAGAAATCCTAGTCAACGCTCTTTGGTCGGTTAGCGCTGGAGCTGAAATGTACTTTTCATCCTTGTATTACTCATTCTCCATCTTAGGTTCTTGTCGGAGTAGGGGGGAACATGTTCTTCCTACTACATAAAACAGCTGCAGTGATTCAGAGACAAAGACAGCAGTAAACTAAAATGCAGTCCAAATATTGTTGGAAGTCGTATAGACGTGTGTCAGGAGTTTTACACAAATTTTAGAACATTTTTCATCATGTGGAAGTTGGATAAAAATGTTGATGTTACTCATATTTCTAGGCTAATGTGTAAAGTATATTAATCTGGAAATGTATAAAGAAATACTTTTAGGGGGAATTATAAAGAAAAGATGCACAAGAAAAAGAAGTCTCATTGGTAATGATTCTTCTGGAAACTAATGTGTTGGGGGAGAAAATGGGTGACCACTAATGACTTGGTTTCTTTACCTGGAATTTTAACAGGATTCCAGAGTACGGGTACAGAAAAAACACCGCAGGTGAAATTCATTCATGGCCCAATTCAAAAGAAAGCAATTACAATCAATTATTTAAAACCCAGAATTTTAAGGACATCATCCCTGTGGCTAGTTGTAGTTTTTGTTTATCTGTTTGTTTATTTGCTTGCTTGCTAATTTATAGATGAATGACAAAACTGTGGTATTTTGGAGAAGAACCAGGAAACCATTCTGTGCCACATAGACCCTTATTGGTTCTCTCCATCATTCAGTAATTGGATTGTTCAATTTTCTAGCACATATTTATTGAATTCTTAACATTTGAAGAGCTTAAAATAAGTTGCACATTTTGCATTTACAGAAAGATACTGTCCCCAAACTGTAATGATTTGGGTGAAAATGACTCTCAAGAACAAGATGCTAAAGCAGAACATTTTGAGACCATAATCATATTTAATGAACTTCTCTAAGAAAAAGTGACATTTCACAGTGAGACTGTAACATTATTTTTAGAATAACAGTTTGTATTAAAAACTAAAGCCTCCATCATTAAATATTACTTTTTGCTGAAAATAATATGTTGTTGCCTTAAGACTCTCTTACATCCATATTTGAAAGTTGGAAACAGAATTTCTTAGCTTTTTAAAAGACTTTACAAGATGTCTTGACACCTACAACCCAGACTGCAGTTTCCAAGCACTATTTTCCGAAGGAAAAAAAAAAAAAAGAGTTTGAATCTTGGCTTAAAAGTATAAAAATTCAATGACATTTGATTATTTTTAAAAACATTAATTTATACCAGGAAAAGAGAAATTAAAGAGCTCAATTTTAATTAAAAATTTTACATAATTGAAAAAGACTGAACATCAAGAATATTTTCATAAATCATTTTATTTAATTCTTATATATTTCTTAGCTTGATAGTCATTAAACTCAAATAATAAAATAAACCAAATTAAGAAATAAACTTGAATTTTCAAAATAATAAAGTATATTCAATCATCTTACGCTCACTAAAAATAATGCATTAATTGTGGTAGTGAGAACAAAGAAGTGTACTGTTAATAAAAAATTAAATTTTATGTTTATTTTACCTTTTAATATTTCTGAAGTTATGATTTTTTAAAAATACATAATATGTTATATTACCACATGTACATAATTTTTTATAAATAGTTATATATTGGGAGTACTTTCTGAAAAATGGTACTGATATGGTGAGGAATCAAAAAATTTGAAATATCAATTCCAAATAAGCATGTCCTATGTGTGTGATAGTGGATCCTGTCTGAGAGTTGAGATAGAGAGCAGGAATAGAGCCTCAGAAATTACCCACCAATCCTTCTAACCTCCGTCCTCCCAAATCCACAGGAAACTGTTTATGTACCATGCTTCTAATTGTCACATTATCAGGTCAATGTGGGATGCTCTGTGGTATAAAGCAGAACAGAGAGCAGAAAGCCAGCAACTGCCTGGAGTAGGGAACCCAGCTTTTTTATTATTAGTATTCCACTTCTCAGTCTATGTGATCAGATGCCCTCCTGAAAAGGGAATTAACTGACACTGAGACAGATTGTTTCTGCCTCTTGGCAGAGCAAGAATACAACTTGAAGGGAAAAAAGCCTGCAGAGCTCCATGCCCAAAGCTATGAAAATTTAGAAACTCCAGAAAGGTCTGGGCATGCAGCAAAATAGGGATTCTTTCACAGAAGCACTAGAAGAACAAGGATCTTGGCAAGATGATTGTGTCAAATTATCTGGAGAAGGAAAGTGAGAGTCCAGAGAGCATCTACACACCTCTGGCTACCACCCCAGCCGGGGGAGACTTCAAGAGGCTTTGGGAGCAAGAGAACTAGACGAAGAGGCACATCACCTGGTTTTCTCCCCTCCATGCCCACTTTTTCTCCACCCATACTTAAAATGCTTTATGGGATAGATTAACCAAACCCTTTCTTGAAATAAATGTTTAATCCTTTTACTGAGTGAGGCAGATGAGGGAATACTTAGAACAGACAAAGGGAATGGCTTTCCACCACCTCAATCCATAGGAAGCCTAAAAAGTACGAGCCAGTGACAGCAGAAGCAGGTCCAAATGGAGAAACCATGGAGTCTGTCTCCCTGATCGCTCTCTTGGCAGAACTGGATTCACGTCCCAAGAGGCTGAGGAAAAGGGGAGGAGGAGGGAGAGGAGGAAGATACCATGGTGACCATGGAATTGAATTACTGGAGACATTTCATCAATTTACTGAATGATTCTAGTCTACCCCCAATAGCAAGAGTCTAAAATAGTGATGAGGAAATATCAGCCCATCAATCTTCTGCGCAAAACACAAAAACTAATTTCAGAATAAAAGATTAGCTCCCTGTTGCTTCACCATAGTGAACAAACATTAACCTTTGATTCTTAATTAAAACTAGTGTGAATTTTCCCACCAACATAATTCTAGTCAATTATATAGGTAACATACTGCATAAAAGCTGTTTTTTTTTTTTTAGCGAGAGAAATGTGTTGTGTGATTATTTTGTTTTTCTAAATCAGCACTAATTTTTTTTAAAACGTTTGGTCAACATCTAGAACCCAGTTCTTGGCTTCTAAGTACCATTCTCAAATAAAAGGAACCAGCTATTTGGAGAAATGGCAGATTTCATGGCTGGACAGGGAAAAGTTCAAGATGAACCTGAGCCATCTTCTGGTGGCAGAAGTCAATTAAGTGTTCAAAAAGTATGGAGGCCTATCAAAAGGAAGGAGAGCCCACTGGCAGGACTTACCAATGGCTAAGGAAGGAATCATTTGAGTAACAAATAGATTATTACTTGTAGAATAAAATATATATCCATGAGTCCATATCTATGTAAATATATAGTTGAATAAATAAATAAATGGGGAGAAGGAACAATTCTTCCTCATAGAAAAACATTCAGCTAATAAGTGTGAAAGGAATGAGGGAAGTACAAAATCACCTTTAGGCAGGGGTGCCTTGTTAGCTCAGTTGGTGGAGCATGTGATTCGTGGTCTCAGGGCCATGAGTTCAAGCCCCATGTTGGCCGTAGAACTCACTTAAAAAAAAAAAAAGTCATAAAAAAAATCACCATTGGGCAAATATGATAGTAATGATTGTTGGAGAGAAAATCCACTAATATATGCTAAAAATTAGTGGATAAAAATGTTAGGAAATATAGAATATTACCATAGTCTCAAAGAATCTTCCCCAAAATATCAATCAAGTATGAAAGGAAAATAGCAGTTTTATAATGGAGAGACCCAGTAGACACTATGCTATTTGAGTAGTCCTAGTCAATTTCACCAGTAATGAGACATACCAAGATCATGTATTCCCTGAGAGGGACTCCAAGTCCCTTCTGTGTTGTTTTTGATAAAAATACACAACAAAAATCTGGTCATGAGGAAACATCAGACAAACCCGAAATGAGACATTCCGCAAAATAACTGACATTTCACCAAGAAACGGACTCTTAACTCTAGAGAACAAACTGGTGGGTACCAGAGGGGAGGAGCTGGAAAGATGGGTGGAATAGGTGATGGGGGTTAAGGAGGGCACCTGCCATGATGAGCACGGGGTGACATACGAAGCGTGAACCCCTACGGTATACACCTGAAACTAACCTGACACCGTATGCTACCTATATGGAACTGAAAATGAAAATAATAACTGATGTGTTCTTATCAAAAGTGCCAAAGACATGAAAGACCAGGAAAGAACAGAAAAGCTGTCACAGATGGGAGAATAGTAGATAACACAGGAAAATGCAATGGAGGGTCCTGAGTTAAATTCTGGAGCAGAAAAAGAACATTGGGGAAAACTGGTAAAATCCTACTAAGATGTGCAGTTTAATATTGTATTGCTGTTACTATCTTGGGTTTTGATAGTTGTGCTGTGATTACATACGCCTTAAACATCAGGGGAAGCCGAGCGAGGGGTATGTGAGAACTCGGCACAATTTGCAGATTTCCTGTAAGTGTAAAACTATTTCAAAATAAAAAGTTGCTGGGTGCCTGGGTGGCTCAGTGGGTTAAAGCCTCTGCCTTCGGCTCAGGCTCAGGTCATAATCCCAGGATCCTGGGATCGAGCCCAGGCATTAGGCTCCCTGCTGAGCAGGGAGCCTGCTTTCTCCTCTCTCTCTCTGCCTGCCTCTCTGCCTACTTGTGATCTCTGTCTGTCAAATAAATAAATAAATAGATCGTTAAAAAAATTTTTTAAATAAAAGTTGCTTTTTAAAGGGTGCTTGTTGTGGCATTTATAGCCAATCTGTGTAAAGAGAATTTATCATGATAAAAAGCAATTTAATTAAGTACCGTGGAGAGAATAGAGAAATGTAGAGCATTTCAAAAGTGATTTAGCAATGCCTTGAATAACGCAAATTGTACATGGAAGCCAACAGCTGAAGTGCTTCTAGAATAATCTCAATAGAAGAATAAATGTTGACCATTTTACTAGAGTAGTAGATATGAAACCATCCATGTGTATACAAAAGTGAAATAATTAATAAAGATAGCTGATGTTTATTGAATCTTATTTGCCAGGCACATTAAATCTCCTAGCAACTGATGAGTTAAATATCCGATCTGACCTCTTCAAACAGCCGAATCCCTTCCACGAGGTTACACCGCTAACAAGCAGCAGGGCTGTGATTTTAACGCAAACCGATGACGCTCTAAGCCAATGACACACCTTGAGTCTCTCTGCTCCACGTCTATTCTGTGACAGAAATGCTAGGCTTGCATTTTACCACTTGAGACGATGACTTAATGAAAACCAAGCTGGCATCCAAGACTGGAGGAAGGCCTCCGGGTTGTGGCTGCCCAGCAGCTTATGTCTTTAGAAGCAGGGAATGATCACAATCTTGGGTTCTTGGTCAGCGTACACTAACCTACTCAGCTAAATCGGTGAGAGTGCGCTGATGTCACAGGTAGGCTGTGACAGCGTCGCAACGCATCTGAGCAATGGGGCCCTGCCTGGGAGTCACAGATTCAATCCAGTATCAGAGGGTACCACGCCGAGCCCCAGTCATACAGCAGAGGAAGAAGTCCCAGACACCAGCAGTGCCCACTCAGCGACTTGGTTTTGCATTTCGTAACTGCGTTATGGGGAGCTTCGGTCTGCATCCTACATAAACACCTCAGCAGTCCGCACCTCCAGTCCCCTAAAGGTCTAAGAGCCTGGGGAGGTTTCCATAAAGGCAGCCGATAACTTCGGTCTTGTATTTCAACCCAAACACATCATTCATTAGCGAGGAGTTTAAGGCAATTACCTGGTTCTCACCCCTACAAAAAAACAGCTTATGAAAATAAAAAAGAAGAGAACAACATTCCCTATGAAATAGCTGTATCTTGTTCTACTACTGCTGGCAACCTTGGCTTTCTTAGAGGTCAGCTTTGCTGACTATGCCTAACCACGTTAGATAGTAGTATCTTTTCAATCTGAAATTCTGACATATGTTTCAAATTCATAAAATGAAAAGTAAGAGGGGGTTTCCAGTCCACAACATGTTGGGATGGGGAGGAAGAAATGAACATGAGTACTTAGCCAAAAGTGATCTGAACATTCCTAACCCACTGAACTAGAAAATCTTGAAAGGGCTAGCTTCTAAGTTATGCGGTACCTACTGGTGACAGCCAGCCTGGAGAAGTCATAAGAAAACTAAGCCAAATGTTAATTCCCTAATATTCCCACCATTTAAGTCTCTGATGGAGGGAGTGAAAAGGGTCATTTCTGACTATTGAGGGACTTTTTTTCTAGCAGTTTCTGCCAAAGCTTGAAATAACAGTCACATGATTTCTGGTCAACATAATGAACTTCTGTGAACCTCAAAAAAAAGTTGCAAGTTCGCTTCAGTTTGGTGATCTAACCGAAAGTGACTTTTAAATAGGAAATTTGAATTTTAAATTAATTTTATTTAACGACCAGTGTGGTATAATTTTAATTTAACGACCAACGTAGTGTATTTCCGCAGACTTTTAAGAAAGTCTGTGTATGATAGATGAAGAACTGAGAGTCTGAGTTAATTTGACAAACATATATTTTCTTCAGCTTTTATTTGATCAGTTGTAAAGGTACCCAGCAACCCCCCCCTCCTCTACCCCTGTGACTCCAGAATCTTCCAGAATCTTTTACTCAGTGCTAATTAGCTCAGTGCCTCTGGGCAAGTCACTTAACATCTTTGGCCTCTGGCTTGTTATCTGCAAAACGAGTGTTTGTGAGTAGATCAATTCTAATACAGAGTTCAGTTCTGAAAAAAAAAGATTCTAAATTTAAATTTTATATTTACAAAAAACAGATACTGACATTTTAGGGTTTATGGGAATGTACTCTCTCAGAATGTTTTATAAGTTTTGAAGTGCAGCTTTGTTTCTCTTTTATCTCATGCAGTTAAAAAAGAATTCTACAGACAACTCGAGAGTGGTGTTAATCAGTTTGCCCACATCAGTAATTGCTGAAAGAAAAAGAAGTTTGAATGTCAAGCTGGAATCTGGTACCTCCAGGTCATATTGACTGTTTTGTCTCTGGCAGCCCAGTTTTGTACCATTCTGTGCGAATAAAAAGATCGTTTCCTAAGGGTATTTTGTGAACACTAAACTCATGATTAATGACTTTATCCTGAGACTAACAAGAAAAACAGAGGTGGAGAAATATTTTATTTATGATTGGACTGCAAAGCGTTACTCATTAGATATGCCTTCTAAAATTGTCTCACCACATTTCATCAAACTAGTCTACATATGAAAGTCTTTGCCCTTCTTTCCTATCCTTGTCCATTTTTTTCTATAATCCTCTATCTGAATTGTCTAGGAAAACACAAACCTGTGATTGGACCTACTGTTTATCAATTCAGAGGACCTGATTCTCTCCTTACATATGACAGACTCTAACAACAATGGCCTGAAAGTTTTGGTCTGAAAGGGAGGGACTTTAGCGTGTGGCTCCGATCGATATTTTATATATATTCATTAGAGGATTGTAAACCAGACTTTTTTTTTTCTTTTCACATCTGCCTGATCCAGAAGAGTGAGATGCTTTCATTGTCTTTGTAAGCTCTGAAAAAGCAAGATATTCCCAGCTGTTTACTTGAACGAGTGGTTCCTGATTAGCATAATCATTTCTTAAATATCACTTTTCAATCTTGGGTTAAAGAGAGCAAGTCGGCTTCATCCACTTTTCCTGAGCGATGGGGCCCTGTTGCTGTTGTTTAACCAAACTCAGAGCCTAGTGTAATTGGTCTGCAGGATGCGTAGGTCACAGAGAGCAGTTAACTTGGCTGGCCACAAGATCCCAGCGTCCTGGGATCAAACCCCGCATCGGGCTCCCTGCTTGGCGGGAAGCCTGCTTCTCCCTCTCCCACTCCCCCTGCTTGTGTCCCTCTCTTGCTGTGCCTCTCTGTATCAAATAAATAAATAAATACGGTCTTAAAAAAAAATCTATGTCAAAAAATGTTTGGGGGGGCGCCTGGGTGGCTCAGACGTTAAGCGTCTGCCTTCGGCTCAGGTCATGATCCCAGGGTCCTGGGATCGAGCCCCGCATCGGGCTCTCTGCTCAGCGGGAAGCCTGCTTCTCCCTCTTCCACTCCCCCTGCTTGTTTTCCTTCTCTCACTGTGTCTCTCTCTGTGAAATAAATAAAATCTTAAAAAAAAAATGTTTGGGTCATAAATCGTCTCCTAGCTATATATGAGAAACAGTTACATGTTTTTAATTCTTTAAAAAAAAATCTAATCCCCCCAAAAATCTAATTCATTCTACAAATTAGTCAAATATGAAATTGAAGGCAACGCCATCTGTGGGAGGAACAGCAAGTCAGGCTTGTTGAGGGCCGACGGGAGTGAGCCAGAGCCACCATCGCGGTATACGGTTTGGACGAGCTGCGGTGGAGAAACAAGAACCCAGCACATTCCTACACGGGCCATTTCGTTTTCCTTCCTGAGGCTTCCATCCGCAGGTCCTTCTCCATGTGGATCCTGACAATGCCTGTTATATGATTATGAAATCAAAGTTATGTCTTCTATAAAATAAAGTCAAAGATTATGACCTCAAAGTTTGATGTGTCACAAGATGTGTGACCAAGCGGATTCGGCAATAACCAGCCAAGGGCTGGGAACCCCAAAGGACGCGAGTTGTGTTGCATGACAGGGAGTCTGGGCTTTGGAAGTTATTTTGTAATTATTTGTTGTTGGTCTCTAGAGAGTGTGTTTCATGTATTTCTTCCTTTTTACCCAGAATGTCATTGAGTCTGAGTGGTGAGAACAATGGTGCTATGGGAAGCGGGTTTGTTCAGTTTTCATTGGAATTTGAGCAGTCTCGATAAGCAGTTCGTCTAAAAACACACAACTCCGCAGTAGCTGTTTTTCCACGGCTGTGAGACGTGGCAGTATACTATCAAAAACCAATGTGTAGACTAATAACAAATGTTCTCCCAAGAAATTGTCTTTCTGAGATTTCCCCACACCTGCCTTTATATTAGAGCATCAGGAAAAAAACAAAAAAAAAAATCCAAAACGGACAGTGAGTTGATTATCATCAACGCGTGGGGAAGAAAAGAAAAAAAAAAAAAAAAAGACTTGGGTCTATGATGTGGAAAAATCAGGTAAAATGTAGAGCAGGATGATACTTGGATTTGAGTTGGCAGGACAACCCAAGAGGTCATTACTGATCAGTCATTGAGACGGAGTCCTGGAGGGCTGGGGCTGTGCCTGGCTTCCCATCTGTCATTCTCAGTCCTTGATATTAGAAATGGGGGAATCAGGGATGCCTAGGTGGCTCAGTTGGTTAACTGACTGCCTTCGGCTCAGGTCATGATCCTGGAGTCCCGGGATTGAGTCCCACATCGGGCTCCCAGCTCCATGGGGAGTCTGCTTCTCCCTCTGACCTTCTCCTCGCTCATGCTCTCTCTCTCACTGTCTCTCTCTCACATAAATAAATAAAATATTAAAAAAAAAAAGAAAGAAATGGAGGAATCAGATTTTACTCTTTTTACTTTCTCTCTCTACGTCCTCAATCATCGATTCTAATTTTGCCTTCCAATTATTTCTCACTTGTGATTTTTTTCCCCCTGGATCTCTGAATGCTGTATTTGCTCAGGCGCCATCATTACGTAACTGGACTACTGCAACGGTCTTGTTATTCCTCTTTCTGTCTAGAATCTTGTTTCTCTCAATTTCATCTTCCAAGCAGGCACTACATGACAAATAAAATGCAAATGCCACAATATCAGCGTATCCTTGGTTGAGACCCTTGCTTAAGGACACATACACTGGCCCCTGTCTTTGTCTTGCTACTCTGCGTCCCAAACATCAACCAAGCCCAAGTCAGAATCTTGTCTGGTTACTGTAACTGCTTCTTCACTCTTTTTGTGTCACTCACCTCTCACCTAGTTCCCGCTTTCTCCGGCCAGAAGGATCTTTTAAAACTGCAAATCTAATCATGTCATTTCCAAAATCTAGAATTTAGCAAAAGTTTCTGAACAAATCTAGGGTGAAGGGAAAACTCCTGACCTGGCTCTTGAGACACTGCGCACAGTCTGTCCCCTTCTCTCTCCCTGCACACCCGCCATGCAGAATATTCTATTTGCCCCACTGGACCCTTCCTCCTCTCCGTTGTTAAATGCTCCTTATCCCTCAGGGCTCGACTTCAACATCGATTTCTTAGTGTGGCAGTCCCTGACCCTCTTAACTAGGTGAGATTATTTCCCTTGCATGACCGTAGCATCGCTCCTAGCACACATCTCACTTGTAATTACTTGTTTAATGTCTGTGACTTCCTCAGAGAAGCTCTCCCTAATGCCCTTAACAAGAGGAAGTGTCGGTATTCAACATTCTCTTAGGTCCTCATACTTCTCCTTAGCATGCAACACAGGTCAATAATTATTTGTCGAGTTGAATTGAAAACACATCTCTAGTCCTCAAGGAACCTTGAGGTTTGGCTCTAGCAGTACCTACATCCTCCTAGAGAATGTGCTCTGGTGTTTGAAGTCCCCAGCTCACCGGTCAGCAACTTTTGGAGCCTTTGCTGACCAAACTGTACACCATTCCTTGAATATTTATCAAGTGACTGGATGGACGGTTACATGGGACATAGGAATTAGATGACCACTTGTTTTTATGGAGCGTAGGAATGAGTAGGGATGAGAGGCATTTCAACGGCAAACCTGTGTGGACGGAAGAGTGAGGGCCGTCTTCGGTGCCCCCCCCCCATTGCCACCCTGGGCTTTGACATTTTATGGGCACAACCCTGACTTCACAGAATTGTTCTGGAGATCCTTATAAAATCAGTGATCAAGAGATAAATTAAACCGAGTTATTAAAAAATCAGTAACATTATATCTCTTTTAGTCCCAAATTTGTACACTGAGAATTATAGCCACGAGACACATATACTTGTGTGGAAGTGACATAGAATCATGGTCCCCCAAGGACCTCGTGCCGTATCTCCTGTGACTCCGTTGCTGGATGAGCAAAAGGGACTTTGCAAATGGGATTAAGGTAAGCATCTTGAGATGGGGAGATTATCCTGGATTATCTGGGCAGGCCTAGTGTAATCACGAGGATTCTTATGAAGGGGAGGCAAGAGTGTCAGAGTCAGAGAGAGATTGGAAGGCTCAGTGCTGCTGGCTTTGAATATGGAGGAGGGGACCTGGCTCCCAGAAAGGCCGGTGACTTCTATGTGCTCGAAGAGGGAAGGAAATGAATTCTCCCTGCAAACTTCCGGAAAGAACACAGCCTTGTTAACACTTTAATTTTAGCCCAGGGAGACTTCTGACCTATAGGAATATAAGCGTGCGTTGTTTTATGCAGGTAAATCAGCGGTCATTTGTTACAGCACCAACAAGAACCGTGTGTGTGAGTGATATGTTTGTGTATACCTGTTGTCTAGAGCTCCAATGCTGTGGCTTTTGCCTCGCTTAAGAGTCTAAGTGGGGTGGGTGCGCCTGGGTGGCTCAGCGGGTTGGCGGGTGAAGCATTTGCCTTCAGCTCAGGTCATGATCTCAGGATCCTGGGATCAAACCAGGCATGGGGCTCCCTGCTCAGTCGGCTTCCCCCTCTCCCCCTGCAGCGCCCCCTGTACATACGCGCGTGCGCGCTCGTTCTCTCTCTCACTCTCTCTCAAATAAATAAATACAACCTTTAAGTAAAAAAAAGTCTAAAGGAAGACACAGATAATAATGAACCACACACAGATGATCACATACTCACAGCAATGGGGTATTAAGGAGAAGGACGTCCACTTAACCCTTAACACCCATGTTTTCCTTGTCAAGGATAAAGGACTTGACATACACACACACACCCTTTTCCCAGTGGGTCCAAAATTATCGATACATAGTTATCTGCCTATATTTCAAGAGATTTGATTTTGTATCATGTATATAAATTCAAAAAAACAACTCTCTGGAAGAGAAGTAAGATCATGGGAGTTTTTAAACACACCACCTGATTTCTGACTACAGCTTCCTTACATCTGTATCAGCAATGCACAAGTTGAGAGGATTCAAACATGTTTTACTAAAGCAAAAAAGTTAATGATAGGGATGTCGAAAATAAACTTCTGAACCTAGTAAAATCTTAGGAGATTTTAGTAATTTGGACTATTTCAGTCTGAAAGATGAAACATCACCCAAATCCCCACATATTGTCCCCCTATTTTAGAATTCTGTGCTGATGAATACAATTAATCTCCTTTCAGTCCAAGATATTTTACTTTTAAGTAGTCAAAATATTTGTGCTTATGTCTTTTACAAGACTTAAAAAATAGACTCCTTCCCCTCCTTTACTCATTTCAACGTAACTGTTTCAAAAACAATAATTACATTGGTTAAGCATTTCCCCATTATATCTAAATCATCATGATTGCTTCTATTGTCAAAAATAAAACCACCTCCCTCACTGCCAACCAGTCATATTTTTCCAGGAAAAGATTACCCCCAAATTCTGCTAATTAGTGCATATTAAAGATAACAAAACAATGAATATTGATATAGCCGTCAGTTGGCATACTCCAAAAAAA
Source organism: Mellivora capensis (assembly GCA_004024625.1). Taxonomy (NCBI): domain Eukaryota; kingdom Metazoa; phylum Chordata; class Mammalia; order Carnivora; family Mustelidae; genus Mellivora; species Mellivora capensis. The sequence goes on along the minus strand of PISX010008180.1, from coordinate 21,830 downwards.
AATTGAAATTATACTTAAAATCACAACCAATCTGTACTACTTAATCATGGGTTGTAGGTTGTTGTTGTTTTTCCTGGCCAATTGATTCTTTGTTGCATAACAAGAAATGTGCAGGAAATTCATTTGAACCATTTATCATAGCTTCCTTCAAGTGTTATTTTTTAATATGCTCTTCCAGGAGAATATGTGGTGAAGACCACAGAAGACAAATATTCAAAGTGGGTTTTTTTAAAATAGTTTTCTCGAAAAAGGGATCAGCATTGGAAATATGCATCTTTTAAAAATATGTTGAAATTTTAGGTCAGAAAGTCTGAGGTTAATCTTATTTTTCCCCAAGAGTTTATGATATAAAGATAACTATCTTGATGATTTTTCTGGTTTGACAATAATTGGATTTACATTCCAAAATTATGTTAAGGAAGAAATGCCCTTTAAAGAATTTAATCTAGAGAAATAAATGAAAAAATTGAAACTCAAACAGTTGATTTAATTCAAGATAGATACATGTAATCTTCCTTCTCTTAAGGATAGGACCACTTAAAAGAGCTCAGATGTTTTATAATACCTATTTATAACGACTATATTCAGTAGTATTATTAAGATTTCAGTTATGCCCATGGTATTCTAAAGAAACTCTAAAAATTTTAACATTTCATAGATGAAGAATATTTCAGCATTCCCTAAAAGTCTTAAATGCATTCTGTACCAAATATGCCTGAGAAATTCTTGATATAAAATATCGATTAGATATTTTTACTACAGGACTTATCAGAGCCTTAAAAATGTTAATGAGTATAGTACATTTCCAAAAAAAGTTAAGATGTAGCATGCAGTGCTTCCTCAGCTAGGAAAATCAGTCCTGGTCCTCTTCACCCTATAATCCTGACCTCTTGCTGCAGGTAAGTGGTCCAAGTTGAAATGATGTTCCTCCCAAGTATACCCAAATTCTCTAGGAGAATCTGTTAGTTTTGTTCTCTCTTCCTACCAAGAGCCCTAGAAGTTGAGGATATTCATTGAATTGAATTGTGGATTTAAACTGAAATTAACTTTGATGATTGTGGACTTACCCAGCATTCATTCATCCTTATGAGGATTGATTCCCTATTTTTAGAGGTACAATTCTGCTCTAATCACCTAATTCACCCCATCAGTGAGGGAGGATTCCCACCTTTGGGTTATGGGGATGGCTGAAGACATGACACACAACACTGAACAGAGGAGCTTGGCATTGCTTAGTCACATATCGTCACAGCCATCTGGAGGAGGACATGGCCGGCCACATAGGGCCACATGGAGGTTACACAGAGAACCGAGTGCCCAGAGACAGGAGGAGGTAGGCTTTGTAGCCTCAAGGGAGTAGCATGCCCTTTCATTTCTTGCAGAGGGATGTGATGAATTCATTTGAATAATTCCACAGGCTTGTAGGGATCTAAAATCCACCCCTCGGGGATAAGCAAGAACTGTACTCAGTCCCCTTGAAAAGAAGTGTTGTTTGGCTGGGGACCTTCCCTACACAGCAGCCTGGGGAAGGGGTCTTGCGGGGTCAGTCATTCCAGGCCCACCTGGTTTCAGACGTCAGGGAGCAGATCATATCATGTCTATTTTAGACTTTACACTCTTTCACCCCCCCTCGGTGCATGTGGTTTAGGTAAGTCTTATCCAATCCCTAGTATCAGATAAGGGTGTCTGACCTAGGTTTGCGTTTACCATGGCCCCATCCACGGAGATTAACGCAGGATTGAGTTTATTGCCCAACTCATGCCAATGTAAGCCAAGCTAAGGAGTTTTGAATGGGGAGGAAAGAAATGTGATGTTTTCTATGCAGCCACTAGCAGTGAGAGTGTTGGGAGCCGGATGCTCTCAGGGGCCACGATGCAGGGTCTGATAAGCAAGCCAACAGGGACAAAATGGCCGAGAAATGGCAACAGACAGTCTTCCCATCTCACCTGATCTGGATCCAATCATGCCTGATGCCTCTCTTCCTCTGGTCTTTCTCGGCATGTGAAACATCCCTTTTCCATTTTATGATTGAGGTGATTTGAGTTGAATTTTGTCACTTACATTCTTAATAGTTCTGATTGATACATGAACTATATTGAATAATGCCTGTCAGCCATGCTGAATGATTTTGGTAAGGACCACTTCTGCGAAGTTACCACGGGCAGTATTCTAGAACTTGGCAATTTCTTCCTTCATGACCTAAACTAAATTACGGCTCTCTTTCAAAGTCATTTCAGTGGATAACTCTTCATGCACTGTTATTGTCATCCAAGATGGATCAGCATTTCTACTACTATATGGTAAGCGATCTTTGATGGCCATGTGCACAAAAATAAGAACACAATGAAAAGAAATGAAGGATAATTATTATCATGGCATGAGTCTATTTTAGAAGACAGAAATTGATTTGGTCAATTCAGAGTCAATCTATCTCAATCTATTTATAATTTGAATAAATATTACAAAACCTTTTAAAGAACCCTCATCTCAATGATAGGAAATTAGAAATTAATTTTTAAACTCAGAGCAAGCAGTTGGCATGTTTTGTTAATAAAGAAGAAAGACATGCTCTGAGAGGAGAGGGCAAATAAATGCGATGATTATGGCTCAATGAATAACTTTGAAACATAAGGAAATCACATGGTAGAACTTGTGCCTCTAACTTTTAATATTTTCTTAAGGAAAACGTTAGGGGAAATATCAACAGCATTTACACACTCATTGCTATTTTCATCCAGATAAATCCTGCAGCCCATCACCACTCAGCAGCCAAGCTGCTGTTAACATTTACACTTGCTTGATGAGAAAATGCTGAAATACTCAGAAGTACACTTATTCAGTAAGAGAAATGACAGTGCACACTGCCTGTCTCCAAATGTTGACAAGGGACACAGAAGTAAAGGAAGCAAGTGCTTTCAAAATGCTAAGTCGCCCATGAAAAGAGAAGGACGCCAGCTTTCTAATGTTTTTTGACTCATCCTCATCGATGACTGTTTATCTATCATGACTATGTTTTCTAAATATAAAAGGAAAAGTATGCTATTGGAGAGCGGTGGAGAGGAATTTGAATTTAGAGTCACATCATCTGTGATCTCTATTATTGGCCAATAAGACACGTCAGTGCGTGAATTAGTCATGCATGCCCATTCGCCTCTGGTGACTGTGGGCACGGAGGCAGTCATGTAAGTAATGTATTTATCTGCTAATTTAGTCACTTAGTTGATGGATATAAGAGAATTCTGCAGGAAGGCATTAAAGCTACTTGGAAATACTTTTTCAATGCACTGGAATATTTGCAATAAATACAGCATATAAAACTTTCTAAATACATTTGAAGTATCAGAAGGCTAATTCATTATAGCACTATAAGAGCGGATCAAGGTGGAGAGGAGTGTGATTTCTTTAAAGTGCTACATATAAGCGTAAGTCGTATACTTCATGTGATCCCAAGAGCTGTAGTACAGGGGGAAGGACGGGAATGTTCCAAATGTGCTTCTGCTGGGCTGTGTCTGAGTTTTTTTCACTTGCTGCGTTGGAGCCCCAGAAGGTGGAAGTTAAACAGGCTGAGAGGGAGAAGACATGGCGTATGGAATTCCTTGCTAAAGCCATGGTTAAGTCCATCTCCCATCAACCAAGCTTTGAGTGGTTGTTATGCCCCTTTACAGGCTGGAATTTCATAAAATATACTAGCCCTATTTCCCTTTGAGTACAGATGTTAGTCTGGCGTAATATCCAGTAGGCATATTCTTAAAAATCCTCTGGTTTCATGAGCTTTTAAGGCAGTATTTATAAGATAATATCTGAAGATTCACCTGCTGTATGAAGCATGGCTAGATTGTTTCAAGGGTAGAGCCCATGGGAAGATACTGTTTATGGGTTGGCTTGCTATATTTTTATTACAACATACATACAGTATAAAAGAGGCAACATTTAAGAGTAACACTGTGTTTCTTCAGTCTCTCTGAAGACGATTTCATTTTATATTTTTGTTGTGGATAAGATTGGCACATTTAATTTTTTATGTCAATATTTTTCTTGGAATAACTTTTATATTTTTCTCAAGTCAGGCTATTGTCAACTTGGAATCAGAGCCAAGAGTCTTTCTGTGTTTAAGTGTAGATCAGTATTACCGTGGTACAAATGGCTTCCACCAAGCTTAGTTATGTTGAAGCTGCAGATAAAGGCATATGCCAGATCTATGGATTTGCGAGTACAAGGCAGGGGCTCCCTCTGCATAATCATCTGCACATTGCTTTTGTTTCTTAGGTCTCATAATATAGATAACAGAGCCAAATTCTCTTTAAAATCAAAGGTAGATAACTGAGACATGAGGCCAGTTACATGTCATACCATGATATTTCCTAACCACTCAGTACATTTGAAATTATAATAGTATTGGCAGTAGTAAATGAATTTTTAAGAAAACATCCACCGGTAGGCCACGATGAAAAAGTTATATGACAGTATTAAATATTGTGATTGCAAATGAGAAGACACAGCAAAGTTACTGAAAACACACAGAAAATATCATCGGGTATGCATTGTTCCTGCTACGTTTTGGACCATCGAAGATAGATACTGAAGATATTCTAAGAATCAGAAAGTGCATTAATTACATCACCCACCAAGTGTCACCTCCAAAAGGATGACTTCTCTGTGCACTCATTGTCAACTCCAAAGGTGCATTTTCATTTTCATTTCTATAATCCATCCCTGGATTCTGCCTCAAGACTGCAGCATCCAGACCTGTTTAAATTTCTAGCCTACCTCCTAACTCTATGGATTTCAAACTCAAGCCTGGGGCATCAACCCTTGCCTTAGTTACCAGCCTATTTGGTCTGTTCGACATAATTCAGACTTGCAGGATCTCACAGTATCACATAAGCCAATTCCTAAATCAGTCCATCAACCAATCACTCTCTCTCTTTCTCACTCACTCAATCTGCTCTCACTGTCATGACAAAATGTCTTAACTGGGTGGCTTAAACAACAGAAATTTACTTCTCACAGTTCTTAGGTCTGGGAAGTCCAAGATCAAGGTTCTAGAAAGGTTCTCCTGGGGAAGACTCTTCCTGGCTTGTACATAGATGGTATCTATGCTCAGTGACCTCACATGGAGAGAGGAAGAGAAAGCAAACTGTCAGGTATCTCCTCTTTTAAGGGCACTAATCCCATCTCGAGGGCCCTACCCTCATGACCTCCCTGAAACCCAGTAACCTTCCCAAATCCCCATGTCCAAATCCCCCATATCTTATTGGGGGTTAGGGCTTCATCACATGAATTTGGGAGAGATGCTGTTCAATCAATAGTGTTTATCAATCTCTTTGCCATCTGTCTATCTACAGATACATACTCTATTGGTTCTGTGTCTCTGGAGAAAACCGATGGAGCATCCTGGCATCTAACGTCCAAATGGCTCCCTCTGACCAAACCCTGTTTTCAGATCCCTCATGGCTTACTGCCATTTCAGCTCTTCCTCTAATCCTCGGGTCACTTGATTCGTACAAACCATCAGGCCCCTCTTAGCTTTAGTTTCAACTCAGCTGAACACTTGATGCTACCTTTGTAATTTCCTCAGAAGCCATCCCTCCTGTAGAGGCGCCCGGGTGATGCAATCGGTTGATCTTCCCACGCTTGGTTTCAGCTCAGGTCCTGATCTCAGGCTCCTGAGACTGAGCCCCATGTTGGGCACTGAGCTCAGTGTGGAGCCTGCTTCAGATTCCCTTTCCCTCTGTTCCTCCCGCGTGTGCGCTCGCTCGCTCTCTCTTCTCTCTCTCAAATAAATAAATAAATAAATCTTAAAAAAAAAAAGAAGGAAAGAAAGAAAGAAAGAAAGAAAGAAAGAAAGAAAGAAAGAAAGAAAGAAAAAGAAAGAAAAGGAAGCCATCTCTTGTGTTACCTCAGTCTTTAATCATGGAGGTTACCAACGGCCTTCATTTGCCCCGCCGATCAATACTTTTCTCACCTAAGATCTTTGTGTCTTTTGACTAATTCGGTGGGTTACTCTGTGTACCTTGACGTCTTGTTTGCTGCACACATGAGGAGTATGTCAGGATGACTTTTACCACAGGAAGGTCACAGGTCTCTCCGTTTTATTTTACTTCTTTTCTGGTCAGTAGTAAATGCTCACTGAACAAATAAGCCCTCTCACAAAGAAAAATTCTCTGCCAGCTGGTGATGGCCATCAAATGATGGGAAGATGTGGGTTATTGACATTAACAGAGAAAGTGGAGGACACGTTGAGGCAGAGGAGTTTAGTTCATGGTAACGCTCCTTTACTCTTCGATGAGTGGCAGCAAAAAGTTCAGTCAGCTCACAGGAATGATGATGCAGACATGCTCTCCCCTCCATTCTGTCCTACAAACAAAGCAAAAGATCTGGGAGCTTTCCTGTAGAATAAATCTTGTAGTTAAAGTACCGTCTCATAGTCTTTAAAATACATCCTCACTGAACACGATGTTCAGAGACACAGGCCGGTCAGAGGAAAGCATCCCTGACGGGCACAGCAGGCCTCAGCTGGACTTTTCTGATTCTAGCTGATTTGCTGGGCTTTCTAAGGGAAGTTAGTTAACTTCCGTTAAATTCAATGTCATTACTTGTGGAGGGATTAGGTTTGATCATTTCTAAGGTCTCTGAGAGCTCTAAATTTCTATTCCAGTTTAATGAGATTTAAATTTTTAAAGGCCTTACTTCTTCCTTTTTTAAAAATGTAAAATTACCAGGCAGCACTTTCCCTTGCCAAAAAGAAGCTACTTCGTCAGCATTTCAGGATGCTTAGGCATAAATCTTTATGTCCTCTACCACAAAAAATTGGTAATTTTGCAGTCATTTTACTACTTTTAGTCTTCCTAAAGTCTATGTCATACTATTTGTTATTTTAGTGAGACTAGTAATGAACAATAGAAACTAAATCTTTAGAGTTGGAATGTATTTTGCCTGTTTTTTTTTTCCTCGTAAATGGGATGTTACAGTATTTTATGCCAGATTATCGTATCAAACTCAAAACAATGCAACTGCAGTTATAGGATATCTACTAACATCTTGTATTTATAAAAGCAGTTTAAATTTATGCCGAGAATGATGTTCATTCACTTTACCATTTTAAGATTCGCAAATGAAGATTGACATACAAGCACGGTTAATATATGGTACATTTCAGCGTTTCCTGTTTGATTTATAGCATAACATACTATAAAAATTCTCAATACAAATAAGAGTATTTCTAATCCTTAATCAACAGTTATTACAAGCAATATTTAATGTGGTCATATTAGATGAGTATGTGGAAATTAACATTTTGCAAGCCAGTAACCAGAGCAGAATATGAAATATCATATAAAATGAACTAAATTTAATTTTTCTTTTATTTTTTTCCCACCTGTCAAATAAAGGGCTTAGGTTAGATGACTCAAGAGAGAACATTTTTTGGCTCCATGAGGAAAGGAGGGTAATTAATGAGTGATAGTGGGGTTTAAGGAAGACCCTGAAAGCGTCACAGGTGAAGAAATAGACAGGAAGTACAGCTTAGATATGTCCTGATTCATCTTTTGTTTAAAGGATAGAGTTAAAATGAAAATTAAAACTCTACATTCATAGTCCTATATTTTAACTACTAGCTAAAGGTGGCTATTAAAATTTAATTTTAAATAGATTTAAATTAGATAAAATTTAAAATTCATCTCCTTAGTCTCACTAAACACATTTCAAGTGCCCAGTAGCCATATGTGGCTACTGCATTAAATAGTTCAGATATGGAACATTTCTATCATAACAGAAAGTTCTGTTGGTCACCAATGAGTCTGGATAATAATAAAAATGGGGACGGAGAAATTCAATGCCTATTTGACTGTAATATGGACTGCATCTTGCTTACGATAGAAATTACTTTTGACTTTATTTTAAAATATATAATGAAATACATTTGCCAAAGAAATAAGAATAAGATCTGTATTCTTCTCCACGCATGCAGAGAAAAAAGAAGGCAGTGTGGAAAATTATCACCCCAGATAAAAGTCACAGAAGGAGAAAAATTATGGGAGAAATGGTGTACATGTTAAAATTGGATTCAGCCACAGGAAACATGCACGCACACAAACACACACCACACATATTGATTTACATAAGGAATGTGTTTGTTTTGTGCTCATGTTAATCACATAAATGCCCGAAAAAGTCCAGAACTGGTATGGTCATGCGATTCAGTGCTATCCTGAGAGACTATCCAACTCACCATTCAGCCATCCCTAGGGTATGGTCTTCATCCTCGTGGTCCAAGGAGGCATCCATATACGGGCACAATGATGATGGAAGGGACAAAGAAGAGGAAAGGGCACCCCCAACTGTATTCTAAGAAAGACTCTGGGAGACTGGATATATATTATATCCCATTGGCCAAAATTTAGTCACATACTCACATTTAACTCCAGAATGACTAAGACACGTAATATTTATTCCAGTCAGCCTTGTGCCACCCAAGAAGTCCATTCACTCAGAAGAAAGGGAAAAGAGATACTTAACATTGACATGGATAATCAACACAAAATAAAATGTTTTTTATAAAGCCTAAGATATATCAGTAATTAGAATAAATATTAATGGAAAAAACTTTTATATGAAAAGATAAAAACTGTGACTATATTTTCTAATCTGACTATAAGATCCTTGCAAGAAATATGTATAGAACAAAAACATACAGAAAAGGTGAAAATGAACAAATGGGAAAACTATACTGTGCAAATAATGATTAAAAGAAAGATATTCTAGTAATATGAAAATTAGACAAAATAATATTAAAGGCAAAAGGCATTAATGGGAATCAAAGAAACAGAATCCTCCATGAAACAAAAAATATGGGCTTGCATGCCCCTAAGCACACAGCCTCAAAATCCGTAAAAAACAAAGATTTATTAACAGAACTGATAATCCCACAGTAAGAGTGGATAATTTTCATACAACTGTAACAGAAACTGATTAAGCCAAAAAAACGTTTATGTTCAAAAATAAGTCTGTTCTGTACATATATAGACATCCTGCATACAAGAAACATTAAATATGTCTTCTTTCATTTGACCAGTTTTCCCACCAATGTCCTTATTCTGTGTAGTGTCCAATTCAGGAGACCACACTTAGTCATCATTGCTCCATAGTCTTCAGTCTGTGATGGTTTCTCAGCCTTTCCTTGTCTTTCATGAACACCACACTTCGGGAGAGTGCCAGTTAGTTATTTTATAGCATATCTCTCAGTATCGTCTGATATTTTCTCATAATCGGATAGAGTTTATGCATTTTTGGCAAGAATACCAGTTATGTTGTGCCCCTTTCAGTACATCCCATCAGGGAGAACATAATGCCCGTACGTCTTATTACTGTGGGTGTTAACTTCAATCACTTGCTTACTCTGCTGTCTGCTTTATCCCCCATAAAAACCATAACCAAAAAAAAAATTAGTTTTATAGGAAGCTGTTCTCAAGTCCTCAAAAAACAAATAATTTGTACTCACTTGAAATTCAAAGTAGACAAAGACAATACAAAAACAGGGATCATTTTAGATAAAGCTCCTTTGTGAATATAGAGAAACTCTAAATAAAATATTATTAAGTTGAATTCAGTATTTTATATACTTATACATATATATTTCTTAGTATCTACTTAAATAATCCCTGCACCTAGTGTGGGCTCAAACTCACTGATGACCCCAAGATCAAAAGTCACATGCTCCACCAGCCACCCAGGTACCCAGTATGTATATATTTTTAAATATGTGACAACTAATAGTCTGCTTTCCATAATTTTAAGGATGTTTCAACATAAAAAGTGGGTTAATTAGAATAAACTATATTAATTGATTAAAGGAGAGATCTTTTTACTTCAGTAGATAATAAAATAGCATGCGCTAAAATCAATGCACATTTATGACAAAAGCAAAGAAAAATTTAGCAAACTCAGAATAAATGAGTACTCTGCCTAAGCCGATAAAAGTCATTATCTCAAAAATCACCATAGATACAGAAAAAAAAATTTAGATTCCCATTGGGATAGGAACAGGGCAAAGATGTCCTCTACTGCCATTTCTCCAAATGGATACGGAAAATAAACCATGCATATGAAACTTAAAAAGAAAGAGACAAATCTGCCTTTAATTGCAGGCAATATTATTTTTCACACTGAAAAATCAAGAATCTGCATACTACTTGAATTAATGAGCTCATCCAATTTCCTAGATAAAAAAATCAGCATATGAATCAATAATATCCTAATAACAAGCAATTAGAAATAAAAAGAAGTAAGATTGCATGAGCCATGACAGCCACTACATCTACTAGATGCTATTAGATGCTATTTCTGGTATCTTGGAAAGGTGCATCAAATGGATATTTTGGTCAAAGAGCAAGTGCCCTAATGTTAAAATCAATATATAATAACCACAGTGGATACAAAGCCAAATATGACCACCACAGATGAACTCCTAGAATACAAGAATAAATCTGAAACTTGATGAAAAATATAAATTTTACTACAGTTTTATTATTTAAAAGGTGTTGTCAAAATTATTTTTTAAATTTCATAGTGCAGGAAATATTATTTCTTGATAATTTCATCTGCTAGAATGTTTGGGCATTCATTCTGATCATAGTTGCTTCAGAGAAAAACTCTTTAAAGGGAGTTAAATACCTAAAATTTAGAGTTCTTTGTTTCCTTCATTTCAATTTTTGGATATTGTACACCGAACAATTGCACAAAGATTAGAATTATCATGTAATTTCTAACACTCTGCATTATGTTATTTAAATTGTATAAACCACTGTCAGTTCAAAAAGTATTAAATACTATTTCTTATGTAGCTAACATACTCTGTTAATATTCAAATTTCATTCTCAGATTCTAGTTTAATTCTCAAATTTATTGTTTTGCATATTTAACTATTCAAAAGTTTATAACAGTGTTTTAATGATATTAACATTTTAGTCATTATTAGTTGCTGCAGCATTGTACTTTTGCAATAATAAACATTTTCATTTCAAAATAACAGATTTTCACCACAAAAACAACATAAGGAGAATTTTTGCTCTGAATAGCATCTAGAATATTTACACATATTTGTAAATGAACATTCAGATATTCACAATAAATCCAAATAACATGTCTTATTTGTATTACTGATGTTGAGACTTTGTTTAAATATGAAAGAAACCCTGGGATCACACAATTACTGATCGTACTCAAGTTCAGGGATGCCAGAAATTACACTGAAGTTGGCCTGCAGCTACTTAATGTTCTAAAGACCAAGGTTGAAGCCACACTAAATGTCTGGTTTGGTCCAAATATCAAAGCCAAACAAAATCTCCGTACAACTCTAGCAGCTAGGAATAAATCTAGCAGAAATTGTAATACCATGTTGAATAATATAAATAAGGACTTGTGTAAATGGAACTAAATCATGCTCGTGGTTAAAAGTTACAATATTATAAAAATAAAATTCTTTCAAAATAATTACTAATTTCAACTCAATTCCAAGTGAAATTCCAATTTTTTTCATAAAACTTGACAATCTTATCCTGAAATTCACATGGAAGAACAACGAAACAAAATTAAATTAAAAAAAAAACACCAAAAACCAATTGAGAAGACAAAACGGACCCATGTATGTTTAGAAACTTGATACGAGACTGAAGGGGTATTAAAAATAAGTGAAGAGGGTGTTCATCAATAAATTTTACTGTGAGAACAGATTTTTTCATACATAATTAAAATAAGAGATATACCTAATGTTTCATTCTAAATGAATCAAAGACCAACTCCATAAAGCTTTTCACGGAAGGCATAATAGAATACCTTTATGGCAACAAGGGTAGGAAAAGAGTTCTTAAACACGATTCAAAAGCTTGGGACACTTGTGTGGCTCAGTTGGTTAAGCATCTGACTATTCATTTTGGCTGAGGTCATGATCTCAAGGCTGTGAGATTGAGTCCCAAGACGGGCTCTGCACTGGGTGTGGAACATGCTTAAGATTCTCTCTCCCTCTGCCTCTCTCCCCCACCTCTCTCTCTCTAAAAACATAAAATAAAAAAATTTTTAAAACCGCATGATTCAGAAGTTCAAAACATAAAAGGGAAGATCAATGAATTTGAGTACATTAAATTTTTCAATTTATTGTACTCAACTTCAGCTATTGAGACCATACGGGAATGAACAAAACCAGTTACCAATTGGGGAAGACTATTTGCAAGCCATGTAACTGACAGTGATTAGTTGTGAGAATATGTAAAGGGCTCCTACTAATTAATAAGAAAATAGTCAAACAGCCAAAAAGGTGAGAAAAGGATACAAATGTATAATCCGGTGACAAACTAAGTCCAAAAAATGTATGAAAAGATACTCCAACTCATTTCTAAGTAGGGGAATGAAAAACGATAGTAAAATATTACGTCATACCCATCAGACTAACAAGTCAAATACTTGATATCAACCATTAATAAGGTGGTGGGAAAGTGGGGAACTTTTATACACCGCCCAAAGCATATTTATACAGATAACCAGGAGGGCAGCAGGGAAGTATCCTAGTCAAGTTGTAGATCTGCACAACAATTCAATGTTTAGGTATATATTCTTCTAGAGAAACCTTAGCACATGTGGCAAGCAGACATATGGTGGGACATTCATGTTCATAAAAAATCAGACATGGGCCTAAATGCCCATCAAAGAAAATGTGATATCTCCCTCAAAAGCATAATGTACTGTCCTTAAGAAGAATGAACTAGGGAATACATGTGTTAACAGGGTGAAAAGTCAAAAATAGAATACTGAAAAATAAAGGCAAGCTAAATAGTGATATTCACAGTCTCAGACTTTTTGTATAAATAACTGGAAATACACAAAACATTCCATAGTGCTCATGCCATAAATCCTTGTGCAGTGATAGTTTAAGTGTGTATATGAAATTTACAAATATCTACTGGGGGGGATATGAATGGCGGGAAGGGAAGCCATCTCGAAAGGGTAGCCAAAACATGCCAGTTCTTTCCCTAATCTTTTTTTTTCTTTGATAAATGTAAATCTATCAAGTTGTTAAAGATTTGATAGAGCTCAGCAATATTTTCTTATGGGATGATTTTATTGTTTTCATACGTTTCTATATATCTCAAAAAAATTGCTGATAGAAATGAAGGTTTTACCATGTTCCTTGAACAAAAAAAAAAATAATTGAGCCAGAACTAATGTAGCTGTCATAGAAAACACAGATGCAAGACAAAATATGTAAGATAAAAAAGTAAAATAAGATAAAAGGAACTGTAGCAAGCACTGCACAGTTTCCTTCAATATAGCTATAAAATGCCACCTTCGATTAATAAAGAAGGACACATGGGAGTGACATACTCGCTGCGTTATGATCTGATCAGCAAAGAGGAGGTAAAGTCATTTCTGTTGTATGTTCAGGAAAAAAAATCCTATCAAAAATAAAAGCCTCTTGCCCCAAATTGAAGTAACAAGACCACGGTGTGGCTAACAGCCAAGAAGAGAAAGCGATTCCTCTGGAATCTGCAAACTGCCAAACTTATGTATGATGTTGGAGTCGCATCCACTTAAGACACACAGACTTTATTTTTTAAGAGTAGAAATTAGAAGTTAAAAATGAATTATTCTGCGAAGAGCATGATGTTTTAGATAAATAATCTTGAGTCACCGAAATGGCTGATCGCAAGGATTTTCATTTCCCAAAGTCATTTGTTTTGCAGGTAACTATGATCGTTTTCTCCGGACTTCCAACTGCACTTTCAACGGCGTTAGTTCCAATATGAGCTTGTGCCAACCTCTCCTCTATTTATAACATCTCATGTACCCTTTTGCTACTTAGCATAGCGAACACCTATTGTAAATAAAATGGTGATACATGATGATAGCCAAAGGGCAGAGCTTTCCCTGGACAGAGATTCATCATTTTTTAATGTAGCTCAGCTTGAAGCACGCCCTGCCATCAAGCACTCCGAAAGGTTCTTGCCGGAGATTGATGACCTGAACAATTACTGAAGCTTATTAAATAGCATCAACAGCTCAGGCAGACATTGCACACAACAGACGCATGGCTTTCGTTCTTGCTCACACTTATCTTTGACCGGGTTATATCAATATTTGGACCAGAGAACATGTTAGAGAGAGCTGCCGTCTTATTCTGTATTCCTAGTTACATGCTCTTATGATTTGGTATTAGCAAATGCCACTGCAAAAATAATTCCCTTGCATAGACACCCAGAGGCAGGATTGCTGGATCACGCAGTAGTTCTGTTTTTAATGTCTTGAGGAACCTCCTAACTGTTTTCCAAAGCGGCTACACTAGTTTACATTCCTTGTCGATAATGTACAAGGGTTCCAATTTCTCCCCATCGTCCAATTGAAATAAGGTTCTCAGGGAGCTGCCCACACCGCCATGTTCATCGCAGCATTATTTGCAATAACTAAGGTAGGGAAACAACCTCAGGGGCCGTTGACAGACGGCTGGTAAGTAACACGTGGCATATACATGAGATGGAATATCAGTCTGAAAGAAGGAAATCCTGCAGTATGCAACAACATGGATGAAACTAGACAACCTGAAGCTGAATGAGGTAGGCCCGTCACAGCAGCACAGAGAGGGCACAATTCAACTTCTGTGAGAGAGCTAGGATGCTCGGGTTCATAGAAGCAGTGAGGAGAAGGCTGGTTGCCGGTTAAGGAAAACGTGGAGCTGTTCAACTACTATAATATTTCATTTATAGGAGATAAATAAGTTCTAGAGATCTGACCTACAGACAGTGCCTCTAGTTAACAAGACTGTGTTGGGTACTTCAGAATTTGTTAAGAGGGTAGGTCTCGTTTTCTTATCGCAATTTCAAAAACTCATTCACCTATAAATCAACTATAAAATATTATGTAAAAAATATGTGGGTATATTGAGAAAATATTTTATTGACTATACGACACATGAAAAATCCCAAATGGAAGTCTAGGAAGAAAATAACATGATCCTGGTCATGTATGTATTTGATGTCAAACATATCCCCCAAAACCCATGATATATTTAATTTAGGTCACCTATAATACACATCTATGAGACAAATGTGTCAAAGAATGTCATTTTCTGGGTTTCCTCTGTTTTTTCCCCTCCAGAAAATTCTTTATTTCCTAAAACTAATATTTTTTTTAATTTTTTTTTAATTTATTTATTTGTCAGAGAGGGAGGGAGAGAGAGCGAGCGAGCACAGGCAGACAGAGTGGCAGGCAGAGGCAGAGGGAGAAGCAGGCTCCCTGCCGAGCAAGGAGCCCGATGTGGGACTCGATTCCAGGACGCTGGGATCATGACCCGAGCTGAAGGCAGCTGCTTAACTAACTGAGCCACCCAGGCGTCCCATATTTCCTAAAACTAATATTTTATTAGTTTGTTTGATGAAAATATATTTTGCAGGAACGTGCCTCTATTTGGACTAAAAAAGATTTTTCTATGTGTACAATTTAGCCAATTTCAATGAGAAGCATTAGAAATGATGGCACGATCCTTATGAACACAGCGTTATAAAGACACAGTTTCTGTAAAATACTTCGGAAGTGGCCGAGTTGTTGATGTGAACACCATGGTTGATTCGCACTCATTTCATCACTTATTACTTACATCGTTTTTAAAGCTCCTTGACTGTACATAAAATTCAAGGCTACAGTTGAATAAAATACAAATCAGTGAGTGGTTTTTTAAATTTAAGTTTTGTTGTGAGCATTACCAACCGTGGCAGGCCATTAACAAGGTTCTTTCTTTATTACCGGATTAATGGTAGGACAACCAGGTAAGTGTAAACTATCCCACAGGCAGGCTGACAATGAAGACAGCGCTAAAGCAGTGAAGCTTGCCAACTACTGATGGGACTCGGGAGAAATTCCTTAACAGATGTTTCCCTGAGCAAATATATACTTTGCCTACTCTGATTATGATGGTCTTGAGAATTCGTGATTGGTTGAACATTCAGCAACTCTTCAGCAGGCTCATAAAAATAGGATTTTTACAAAGAGTATATTCTATTTTTTTTTTCCCAAGAACCAACACATAACATATTTATGGCCCTCAGTCCCATAGGGTGAAGTGGTGGCCCAACAGCACTGTTTATAGCCTATAATTAAGATTGTGTCAGTATTTTATTATGAAGGAAAGGAGGCAAAGCCTTTTTGTTTTGTTTTGTTTGTTTTCCTTTTATAAGCTTCTTTTAGCTGAGTGCCCACTGGCTGCATCTGGGGGTCCTTATCCACCAAGAATCTGTTCCAAGACCCCCAGGGGAAGCCTGAAATGGCAGACAGGACCCAAACCTGTGTATACCCATGTTTTTTCCTGTCCATGCGTACCTGTGATAAAATTACTTGTAAATAAGGCACAGTAGGAGATTAACAACAATAATAATATAATAGAATGATGACAGTTTACTATGATAAAATCTATGTCAATGTGGTCTCTCTCTCTCAAAATATCTTGTACTCACCCTTCACCTTGTGATGACGCGACGTGGTAAAATGCCTATGTGATGAGAGGCGGTGAAGGTGAATAATGTAGGCGTTGTGACTTGACATTAGGTTTCTTTTTGACCTTCTTGATGCTAAGTCAGGAGGATGGTCTGCTTCCGGACCATGGTTGACCGCAGGCAAAGGAAACTGCGGGAAACAGAAGCGTGGAGGACTGATGGTGACTGTCACCTCTGACCTCCCGTTTGCCCCCCCCCCCGTCAAGAATTTCTGATGTATTTCTCTTGACTGAATGATTTGTGAACAAACAGTTTAAGAGGTTATTTTGTTTTTTGTTTTTTGGTTTTTTTGAAAACCAGGAGACTGCTCCTAACAGACAGTCCAAACTTTCAGGTGCACGCCTACTCATTATAATATTCTGGAGACTTCTTTCTGGAATGAGCATTAGCAGGAGAAGGTGGTGGTTTGTAATAGCAAAATAAACAAAGCATACAGGGAGTGGGGGGGGGTCACAATTCTTGGATCCCATTATGATGCCGGTCACTGGCATCTCTGTGGTTTTAATATCTATTTGCGTGTATCAAAGCCCTAATTATTTTAACTCTTCCTTTTTAAATATCTTCCATTTTCTAGTTCTTCTATAGTTGGGTGAGAAATATCAAAATCTGAACTTACTAGTTGTGTGACCTTGGGCGATCCATTTAATTGCCCCCCAACTTTAAACCTCCTGAGTATCCTCACATGAAAAATTTCGACTTCATCGGCCTGTGCAAGGGTCCAGCTGGATAATCCATGCCAGCATTAAACACGGTGCGCGGGGCACGAGCATCGCACCCCCTCCACCCTTCCCCTCTATGGTTCCATTTCCATTATTACCATCGGCTCCCTTTTCTGTCATTGCCTGAAATAAATCTTAGGTGTCTAACTTTCTACCCCAACTAATATTTGTTAAACATTCTAAACTCTTTTTTATTCAAACACAAGTGACAAATTAACCAAATCAATGATGACTGCTGTGGTGGTTTAATTAGTAGTAGTAATTAATAATAAAGTAGTAGATTAATGCTAATAGTAAAGTATTATTAAAACACTTCAAATAAATAAAATAAATTTTAAAAATAAAATAAAAAAGCTAATACTAATAAAGTAATAGATTAATAAATTACCCTCTATGGGGCGCCTGGGTGGCTCAGTGGGTTAAAGCCTCTGCCTTCAGCTCAGGTCATGATCCCAGGGTCCTGGGATCGAGCCCCGCATCGGGCTCTCTGCTCAGCAGGGAGCCTGCTTTCCCTCCTCTCTCTCTGCCTGCCTCTCTGCCTACTTGTGATCTCTGTCAGTCAAATAAATAAATAAAATATTTTAAAAAAATAATAAAAAAAATAAATTACCCTCTAGGCTCCATGAAGGGGAAAGTCCATGTCTGTTTTATTAACAGAGTGCCTTGTGCCCGATGTGGAGATACGTGCTTCATTAAAATATTGGTCTTTAGAGCTATTAGTTATGTTATTATGTGCAGTTACACAGAGACTTAAGTGAAAGTATTTGCAAAGCTGTGAATTTGGTTTCTGCAGTGGTTGGTAAGTGAAAAAGACAAACTTGCTCTGGAATTATTTTATTTTAACAGCTTTTACATGGACTGGTTATTAAGACTAGCATTAACTCACACTCTCAACATAAGGTTTTAATCTAACACCAGAAGACATGCGTCATTGCTGTCAAGGTACACTAAGCAAGATGCTGGGACACAGTGAATGGCAGGGAACCAAAAACCCACAGAAATCCAGAGACAAGGAAGAGGTCAGTACACCTCTTTATACCCCCTCGCCCATAGCCTGAAAATATTAATTACATTTGATGCCTGTTATGCACTTGTTCCCACCACCCTTAATTTACCTTTGCAGAATTTCTGGTACTTGAGGAATATCTCCTATCCAACTCCATTTAAAAGAAGTATTGCATCTGTGCATAATGAAAAAAAAATAAATAACAACCAGGTAACTGGCTAATAATAGATCCCACTTATCTTTGAACTATTCTGTATTTTTAGGTCACCTTAAAAAATGAATGAACTGGGGCACCTGGTGGCTCTGTTGTTAAGCATCTGCCTTGGGCTCAGGTCATGATCCCACGGTCCTAGGATCGAGCCCTGCGTCGGGCTCCTGCCTGGCGGGAAGCCTGCTTCTCCTTCTCCCATTCCCCCTGCTTGTGTTCCCTCTTGCTGTGTCTCTTTCTGTCAAATAAATAAATAAAATCTTTTTAAAAAGTGAATGAACAATCTCCTGCATAATTTGATCAGAGCCCAGTGATCATTTGGCTGTATCAAAAATTTACCAATAAGGGGCGCCTGGGTGGCTCAGTGGGTTAAAGCCTCTGCCTTCGGCTGGGGTCATGGTTCCGGGGTCCTGGGATCGAGCCCCGCATCCGGCTCCCTGCTCGGCGGGATCCTGCTTTCCCCCCTCTCTCTCTGCCTACTTGTGATCTCTGTCTGTCAAATAAATACCTAAAATCTTTTGAAAAAAAAAAAATTTACCGATGGTAAATTAACCAGCAAGACTGCTTTTCGGTAGAATCACCAGCACATATCCTAGACCGTATCTGTAGGGCTCTTTTCATTTGCATTTTCAAATCTGGCAGGTGGCAATTCAATAATACAGCCTTTAAAAAAAATAAAAGGCACTTATGCCTTTTTTTTTTTTTTTTTAACCACAATCTAAATGTTTTCGAATGTCCTGATAGGGTAGAACATTCAAATCTTTGAAGGATTTCCCCGACTTATCAAGAGATAATTCCCAGGTGCCACCCTCCGTTACCAACTGTACCATTCTCAGAGTTTGGAAGCTGCTGGAATCATTAACTGACTCTGCATTGTGCCATTTCTCTTGCTGTCTAACCTGTCACCCCGCTTCTCTCTGCAGTAATTCCCTGCTTTAGCGGCTCCTTCTCAGAAACGCCTGTCGGATCTCCCTCCCGTTCCGGGTCTCCCTCCTGCGGCCGGACAGGCTGCTATTTCCCCACCGCCCTCCAGGGAGCGCTGCCGGACCGTGAGCCTGCCCTGGACGCAAGCGCTGAGCTCCCTTCCACCAGTCTCCCCACAGCCCGGGAAGAGAAATATTCTTTGTTAGACCAAGAGCGCCTGCTTTTAACCAGTGTTACAGGCCATGGTGTTTCCTCCTGATTCGAAAAGACAAGCTGTTTATATGAATGAGCTACAAACACTGAGCAACCTAAAGGTAGCTGTGTTCTTTTCCTAGGTGGTGGTTTTGCCAAGAATGCGCATTATCTGGGCAAGCCTGTTAGTTTCAGCAGTTCACTGTACAGGTGTGAACTGTACTTTTTAATCAGTTCCACTAAAATGCTGGCATTTTTGCCTTTTAATTCATTATATTTAAAATACGGGTGAAATATTAAGCCTGAATCCGTCTGTTAATGTATTAATGGATGTATTAATAATTATAATAGTTACATTTTGTCTATCATTGCAATCAGGACTCCTTATAACAAATATCATCTAAATATCTAAGTATATTAATGTTACTTAATTCACACATAACCGCCAATGAGCACTGGATGGCTTTGGAAAAGTTACGTGTGGTAACTTTTATCAACAATACAGTGAAGCACTTAACAGTTTATCTCTGCCACATATCTTCTCCTTTATTTCATAATAACACGCAAAGATCTCATAAATTTGCTTTTTTGTACATATTGTATTTATGTTAAAATATACCTTATTTCAAAAATGGTTGTAAATAGGTGTCATGCATTCAGAAGCATTTTCCACACGGTGTCTAGCTCAAATAACGAAGAAAACATCTGTTAAAAGAAATAAATAATCCTGTCAAAAATGTGCTACTAATTATCATGGCTATTTATTGCTGTGAAAGTATAAAAAGCAGAATGAATGATATTTATAGAACATAGATAGGATCATGTCACCTGCCTGCTAGAAACTTCCATTGGCTTCCTAGTGTAATGAAGATGGCATGGAAATGTTTGCACAGTCTAAGAGACCCAGCAAGATGTGGCCCCTCCCTGTCCAACCTCCCAGTGGAATGTTCTAGTTTCCTTTTCCCTGTCCTGCTCCCAGTTCCTAAGGGCACAGCACAATGCCTTTCTCTCACTTCGGTAAATAGCAGACAGTGTGCCTGCCCCGCACTGGCCCTCACACATGGCTCCCCTTAGCCTTCCTCGCTCTTAGCCTGGCTGACCGCTCCACTGCTTTCAGATACCAGCCTAGATGTCATTTTCTCAGAGTCCTACCCTGGCTCTTCTTCCAGTTCACTGTTTCATACATAGCCTATGCTGTTCCTCCACAGCACTTGTCATATTTGTAAGGGTTTTTTTTTTTCATTTTATTTTATTTCTTTTCAGTGTTCCAGAATTCATTGTTTAGGCACCACACGCAGTGCTCCATGCAATTTGTGCCCTCCATAATACCCACCACCAGGCTCACCCAACCCCCCACCTCCCTCCTCTCCAAAACCCTCAGTTTGTTTCTCAGAGTCCAAAGTCTCTCATGGTTCATCTCAAATCATCCGATTTCCCCCAACTCCCTTCTCCTCTCCATTTCACAATGTCCTCTGTGTTATTCCTTATGCTCCTCAAGTAAGTGAAACCATATGATAATTGACTCTCTCTGCTTTGACTTATTTCACTCAGCATAATCTTCTCCAGTCCTGTCCATGTTGCTACAAAAGTTGGGTATTCATCATTTCAGATGGAGGCATAATACTCCATAGTGTATATGGACCACATCTTCCTTATCCATTTGTCTGTTGAAGGGCATCTTGGTTCTTTCCACAGTTTGGCGACCGTGGCCATTGCTGCTATAAACATTGGGGTACAGATGGCCCTTCTTTTCACCACATCTGTATCTTTGGGGTAAATACCCAATAGTGCAATTGCAGGGTCATAGGGTAGCTCTTTTTTTACATTTCTTAAGGAATCTCCACACTGTTTTTCAAAGTGGCTGCACCAGCTTGCATTCCCACCAACAGTGTGAAGGTTCCCCTTTCTCCACATCCTCTCCAACACACGTTGTTTACTATCTTGTTAATTTTGGCCATTCTAACTGGTGTGAGGTGGTATCTCAATGTGGTTTTAATTTGAATTAAATGGCTAATGATGATGAACATTTTTTTCATGTGTCTGTTAACCATTTTTATGTCTTCTTTGGACAAGTGTCTTTTCATGTCTCCTGCCTATTTTTTGAAGTGATTATCTGTTTCATGTGTGTTGCGTTTGAGGAGTTCTTTATAGATCTTGGACATCAGCCCTTTGTCTGTAGTGTCATTTGCGAATACCTTCTCCCACTCTGTGGGTCACTTCTTTGTTTTGTTGACTGTTTCCTTTGCTGT
>PISX010008179.1:0-83607 GCA_004024625.1 Mellivora capensis | reverse complement strand
TTAAAAGTAACTAGAAAGAAATGTTTGTTTGTAACAAAAATACTTGCAGTTTCAATGGATTCTTACACACTCTCAAGTTTTTTGTTGGTTCATAACTCAACAAATCAAATTGTCTCCTCCTACAAAATGATCTATGATCACCCCATCCAAAATAAAAAGGCCAAAAATTCCCCAAGAAAAATTAGGTAAAAAATGAAAATCCCATTTATAACTCTGGTTTGAGATCTCCTTCCCCTTCAAAATAACTGCTTTGGTCAGGAAATGCTTCTCAAAGGCTCTCCAGGTTATTAACCGACATCAACCCTGAACCATCTGCCTTGAGCTACCATGATGGTATCTGCAGCTGCTACAGCCTTCTGCTGAGGCCCAGCATCAACACCTCAGTCTACATCACCTCCTTTTTGTCCATCAATATTCCTTCAGGGAGTACATACTGCTCTTAAACAAAGCTAGAAAACTGAAAGCTGCAAATAGATTACATTCCCGTGGCTTCCTTCTAGCAGGGGAGAATGAAAGTTTATCATAATACATGGTTTTAAAAAACACAGCTAGGGGACGCCTGGGTGGCTCAGTTGGTTAAGCGGCTGCCTTCGGCTCAGGTCATGATCCCAGCGTCCTGGGATCGAGCCCCACATCGGGCTCCTTGCTCAGCAGGGAGCCTGCTTCTCCCTCTGGCTCTGCCTGCCGCTCTGTCTGCCTGTGCTCGCTCTCTCTCCCTCTCCCTCTCTCTCTGACAAATAAATTAAAAAATAAAATAAAATAAATAAAAATAAAAAACACAGCTAGGATCCCACATTTACCATCTATTTACCAAAACAAAGAAAAAGGTAAAGCACAACCTTTATTCAGGTTTACTATTTTAGCAGACACCTTTCATACACACACAGGTTTTCAATACAAAAAAGGGAGAACAAGGAGCTGCATATGAATAAAAATGCTACTTGTATCTAATTATGGACAACTGACTAGAAAGTTAATCTTGGCTAGATGTTTTTATGAAGTAGCATCTTCAAGTAATTAAAAATAAAGAATATTAAAACTGAAATACTGGATAAAGGTTTGGCTGAACCTGAAGAAAAAAAATGCAGAGGGGACAAAGATCTGCACACTTTGGAACTGACACACTTCATCCTGGATATGAAAGCTGAGATACAATTAGTCTAAAAATATGACAGAAAAATATGAACAGAATGAATACAAAACAATTCATCAGGCCTAAAGTATTAGAATAAAGGGATACTCTTTTTTTTTTTTTGAAGATTTTATTTATTTATTTGAGAGAGAGAGAACATGAGAATGAGCATGAGAGGGGGAAGGTCAGGGGGAGAAGCAAACCCCCTGCTCAGCAGGGAGCCCGATGCTGGACTCAGGACTCCTCCTGGGACTCCAGGATCATGACCAGAGCTGAAAGCAGTTGCTTAACCAACTGAGCCACCGAGGCACCCTAAAGGGATATTCTTAAAGCTTAAAAAAAAAAATTAATCTTGGAATCAATGTTTTAAATTAACTATTGTAATAAGTAATGTATTTACAAAATCCTTTATCCCAGTCAGAGTTACCAGTGGAATAAATATATATGACATGAAAGGAATAAATAAATCAGGGGGAAGAGACCAATAATGAAATAAATACTAGGCATGTTCAAGAGATAGCCTTAAGACTAAAGGACAGTGTGCAACCACCACGCCTTGACATTATCAACTGTTGCTTCAGGTCACTGTTAAGTCCAAATACAAGGTCTTATTACTGAGTTGTCCCATTTTATATGTGAGGTGTAAACACACGGACATATATTTTTTAATAACAATTACCTTAAATGCCATTATATAACATTCTGTATAGACTTTATAGAGGAATCAAGAGTAAATCTCTTACTCTTGACAGTCTATAAAAACAGAGTTAAGAAAAATGACTCACTTTTCTCTCACAGTTAAGAAATAAACCCCTACCCACAATCAAGGCTCTAAGTGAGCTTTATGTTTTCCATGTGAAAAGATAATCTGCAAATCAGTAAATATCAAAATTACCAACTACCCATAGGCAATAACATTATCATAATTTTGTCCTTTGATATTAACTCATTAACACCATCTTCAGATCTTTCAGATGTTATCAAAAATATGCAGTATGACAAGCAATGGAATAGCAAAGAATTCTTGAACAGTATAACTACATTGACACTATAATCACTTATTCTTTTTATAGTAAATGCTCAATTAATCACATTCACAAGTGGATGTTCTGTTTAACTGATTCTCTGATTTACTATGAATCAAGCAAAAATTATTTACATCAATTACTGCCAGAACTTATTACTAAACTGTGCTATTTCTCTTTAGCCAGAAATGGTGAACAAATTAATCTTTGAGGATAGAGATGATGGCAGTGCCCCAGTCATCATCTTGAACTACCTCAATCAGAGCTTAGTAGCTTAGAGAGATAACAAGATTTAAAGTTTAGCTAACCTGTGTCCTTACAACCTGACAAGAAGGGGTTTTGTTTTTGCCAGCATACACTTAGTTAACTGTGCTTTTCCTCATTAAAAAAAAATAATAAGAGTATACAAAAAATTCTGATTGCATTCAGTTAACCTGGGTTTTACTACTCATATTAATGAAGGGGAGTGATTTAAATGCACCCCAATATAGGTGGTATTCACATGCGACAGATTTATACCTATACCCATCAACTAAAATCTTAATTCAGGGACGCCTGGGTGGCTCGGTTGGTTGAGCGGCTGCCTTCGGCTCAGGTCATGATCCCAGCGTCCTGGGATCGAGTCCCACATCGGGCTCCTTGCTCGGCCGGGAGCCTGCTTCTCCCTCTGCCTGCCATTCTGTCTGCCTGTGCTCGCTCTCTCTCTCTCTCCATCTCTCTCTGACAAATAAATTAAAAAAAAAAATCTCAATTCAGTGATAGATGGCTATTTCAAAATTCAGAATCTTTTTTCTTTCATTTTATATCATCTCTTTCTCTCCCCTTTCTACTCAAACTCTGTAACAAGTTGTTCAATTACAACAACTCAAAGTTTAGACTATTTTGAAAATATTATAACATCCTTAAAAATAACTAGACTCTCCTTGAGGGGAAGAAAAACCAAATTTGGGGATCGCCACTCTGCAGATCAATTCTGTTGATCTCATTTTGCTTTTTGTTGGTTTTTACTACTAGGATTTCCTTTCATGGAAATATGACAACTTCATTTAGAGAAATATTTTCTACAATTCCTTATGTAATAAATATGTTCGTTGGGGGTAATCATTAGTAAATCCGGCAAAACTCGGTCGCAAAGATGCATTGTATAAACAATGTTTTTTTCTTTTTTTGTTCAGAATACAAGTGGTATATAGCTGAATATACAAGAAAATTCGACCAATATACCTCTAAGTTGATAGTATAAACAGAAAAATGAAACCGAATTATTTATCTTTCTATTATATGAAACTAGTAGTTCTGATATTATCAGATTATCAAGAAAGGGTGTCAAATTTAACTTTTTTATCATAATTAAAAGGTACATATCTATTATTAATCATGGCATGAATATCATAGCATTAAGAGGATCATAACAGAAATCTCTGTATTTCTACTATAACTCTAATTTTAGTTCATTTTGGCAGGATCCTCCAAATTTAAACTATACAATTTTAAGAAATTTTGTTTTACTAAGAATTGGTACTGGTACAGAAAGAAGTACTAATAAAATTACGTACCAGCACTTTGTGCCTTGGCCTCCTCATCTGTAAAGTGGGGATAATGGTTCCAATCTCAAGGAGCACTGCTGAACTAAATTACATAAGCCATACACCTTACTTAGAACTGTGTCTAGCACACACATAGGAAGAATTCAGTAAATGTTGGCTACCATAATGTACTTTTACCCAAATATGATGCTTTTAACCAACTGAGCCACCCAGGCATCCCCCAAATATGATGCTTTTCATCTGTAATTTATAAAGAAAGTTAGGGAGTAAAATTGCAAACTCACTTGGATTAGATCAAATACAATTTGAAAAAATGCTCCAATCTAGTATTTTCAAAATGCTTTTGGAAAAAAAAAAAAACTAACATCACATTTATAAATAGTAGTGGCACTAAAGTGAGTCTGAAGGACAAAATATTTGTGAAAATGGCCAAAATGATCTCTACCCTTAACAATTCATTGTGGTTGCAAACATTTAGTAGTGATTTGGTCGCAGAGCAGTATTTGTAAATCATGATCAAAAGATTAATAGGCCTTAAAATAAACAAAATCCAGTGACGTTGTTTAATATGATTATTTTTAAACTTAAGAATCATCCAAGTACAAAGATAGTTGAGAATGAAAACAAATGACTTCTGGAGTCCATTAGACATGTGCTAGAGCAAAACGTAAGAGCATAATCTCTAAACAACAGAGGAAACTGTTCTCTTATTACTGTTACTCTATCATTTCCCTCTCTAGTTTACTTCTAAAGATCACCAAAACGTACAATAAAAATTACAATTACTAACAAACCTCTCTCCTATCACTGTTGTTCACCGGTTCCATCAAAGGCATACCTATATATTTTCAACCAGTTCCTAAAAATTCAAAACTGTTTTTCATCGGTCTCCAAAAATTACAATGGCTAGTGCAACATCCTCCAACCTAGACCTATAAACTAATGATATAGACTCAAATAACAGAGTATGACAGCAGGCGCCAAATAAAAAAGGACACACCTTCCCAATTACAGTAAAAACAAACTCTAAACAAAGCTAAGTAGGTGTACCAATACCAAGGTGAGAGAGAAAAGTAAGTAACCAAATAACTAATCCTCTTCTTCTTCATTCCTAGAATGGAATCCTTAGTCTGAAAAATTTTAGATTACTTTCAAATACACTTCGATTAAGAGAAATACCCACGCTCACAAGCACATCTTAGCGCCAAGCATAACAAATAGTGAAGAGGAGGAGGACATGGAGGGGTTACACTATCTCCCTGCTTCGGATGGGGGGGGCGTGTCCCCCAAGGTTTTCTCTTCCTTTCTACTGGAAGGACTGCTGGAGATCCACAAGGAAAACCCAGCCACGTAACTTGCAGAGCCCCCAAATTCTGTGCGGGGAGCAGAAAGGCGTACATTCTGAGGTCTCGAAAGGTGCAGAGGAAAACCGGCTCCGAGCGGCATCTGGAGCGGGCGAACCAGGCGGGGGGGGGGGGGGGGGGGGGGGGGGGTGTAAAGCCGGGTGGGAGCCTTGGCCAACCCTGGGGAGCAGGGGAAAAGCAGCACCAACCACTGGTCCACCCGTCCGGCCCCTGCCCCCTCCAGCCCACCCTCCCAGGCGACCCGAGACGCGCAAAGCGGGCGTCGGAAGGTGCGAACCACTGGGAGAAGCGGACGCGTCCTGAGGCTCCCAGGGTCTGGGGGGTGAGGGAGAATCTTCTGTACCCGTTGTTCTCCGCACAGCAGCAGCTCCGGGTAACTGAACTCCACGCAGCTCTCGTCGGTGGGATCCTTGAGCACTAGCTCCAGGCGCACTGTCTCCCTTGGCGGCCTCTGCTGCGGCTCGGCCCGGGAAGCCGACTCTCGTGGCGGGGGCGGCTGCAAGTGCAGCTGAGGGAGCGGCGGCGGCGGCGGCTCGGGCCGCGGGGGCTCCCGCTGCAGCGACATGGGCGGCTCGGCGCGGCTGACCTCGCGCTGGGGAAGCGGCTTCTCCCGCGGCGGGGGCTGCGCGTCCGACCGGGGGGCAGCCTCCCGCGGGGCCGGCTGCTCCACCCGGGCCGGTTCGCGGTACGGCTGCGGCTCCAGCCGGGGGGGCTCGCGAGGGTATTCGGGCTCGCGTTCGGCCCCCGGGTAGTCGGCCTCGCGCCGCCTCACCGGTGACAGGCTAATAAACGCTACTCTGCGTGGCTCCGCCATCCCCACTGTTCTGGCCCTCTGCCTTCGCTCGAGCCGGCGCTCGGTTCTACGCCGAGTTGTCTGCCTGCCCGCCCTTCCTTTTGCTTTCCGTCGCTTTTCTTCCCTCCACCGCCCTCAGTCGTCTCTGCCGACGCCACCGTGAGTGCGGACCGTGCCCCCTTCCCCGCCACTATGTTCTGATGGGCTCCACCGCCATCGCCAGGGTCGCCGCAGCCGCCATGTTGGATCCCCCACATAAATAGAAGCAGGCCGCTGAGCGGGCGCATGCGCAGACAGGAGACGCTCGCGTCCACCGTCGTGGCTGTGGCTCAGTTTTCCTCTTTTCCTCTCAACAGTCAGGAGTCCAGACAGGTCAGCGGAAGTGACGTTATCGCAGGGCCAGTTTCCTTGGAAACGGAGACGCCGTCTGAGCCCTTCCTAAAAGGGAGGGGTCTGGGGTTTCCCGAGCTTCCCACTAGCACCCGGAAACCGGCGACGCGTGTGGGGCTCAGCTAGGAGCGAGCGTCTGGATGTGCCTGGGACTGACCTAATCATGGCGCTGGATCCCGTCCCCGGCACACGCCTCCCGCCCTCGGCTCTAGAGAATCGGGGTTGTCAAGCAGGTTATTCGAGGCGGATACGGAGAAAGGGGTGACGGACGCGAGGACCAGCCGCCGTGCCTGCCCGCCCAGCGCCCCGCAGCCCGTGAAGTGTCGGGGAAAGAAAGGAAATGGCTAACTGCAGCCGGACTCGCCCTGCGGCTTCTCTCCGCAGAGCGCCGCACTGACTCCCACAGGCCTCCCTTTCCTAGACCCGTTCCTGTTCTCGCCCGGCCGCGGTGGGGACGGTGTGTGGCACAGTCGTAAAATGCTCAATACCGTTTTTGAAGTTGGGTGATTGAACGAGTACCGTAAATGAATAGTTCTGGGCTCGTCCATAAACTGTCGAAATTAACAGAAAACGTCTCAGGAGGATTTGGTGGGATTTTAGGGAACATACTCTCGGAAAGTAGAATGCTCCACGACCCATTTCGGGCTGGAGGGGAGCCTTGACGGGGGAAGCCTTGTAGGCACACCTGTGGTAAATTAATTGGAATTCAGATTTAAAAGGACCGGAGTTATTGCCCATTTTAATCCATTAAATAGAAAGCAAATTCGAGGGCCCGCCCTTTGCATCCTGAAGAGAACTCATGCCTTCTGCTGATTTCATTAACCGGATTAACAATGTTTAACACCTATTGAGGACTATTTGATTAGGTCAGTATGACGTCATAGACAAATTCTCAAATTTTTTTTACCGTTACTTTTACTAATTGTATGTAGATACTGATGGGATGGATGTCTCCAAAGGTCCCTCCCCGCTCTAAATTGCTATCATTTTTCCTTGGCGCGCTGTTTTATCTCCGTTATCTTCTCTGCAGCTGCTCCCATTCTGCTTCTGAACTAGTGGTCTCATTTCTAGGTTGTTTTAGCAGCATTTAAGGAAACTTTCTGTCCTCAGTCTCTTCCTGCAAGTCTTGCAGTGGAACTATATTAATGCTTCTAAAACACGTTTTTTGTTTTTGTTTTAAGATTTTGTTTGAGAGGGAGGGAGACAGCGAGAGAATTTGAAGCAAACTGCACTGAGCACAGAGCTGGGGTGGGGGTGTGAAGAGGAGAGCTCAGTCCCACAGTCCTGAGATCATGACCTGAGTGGAAATCAGGAGTGGGACACTTAACTGACTGGGCCACCTAGGTGTCCCTAAAACACGTTTTTATTACGTCAGTATTTGCCCTAGGTGCAACTTACCTACAAAGTAAATTCTATACTTCATATAGAATGCATAGTATCATCCACAGTTTAGCTCAGCCAGCAAAGAGGTGGTCTGTGGGCCAGATCCTTCCGCAGGTGTGTTACTCTTCCAAAGTCCTCTTCTAACTTCTAAAGCATTGAGTGTTTTTCCGACTTTTGAACCACAACTCACAGTGAGAAATAGATTCTACACTGAAACCCGGTATACACACACATACATATCTTGAAATACAAGCTATACAAAACGTACTGTGTAAAATAAAGTATGAACAAAAGTAATACAATATAAAGGTTTTTTATAATACAATTTGGAAACCAATCTTAATATAAGTGGTACAGAGCAAATTAGTAAAGATTTTATTTAAAGCCGATGAAAGTCTCTGCCTGTTCATAGGTTTATTCCAGTCTAGAATGCATGAGGACAATGCTGCATGTACATCTGGTCTACTATTGAGCCTGATCTTTTTTTTATTTTTAAAATAGGTCAAAATGAACATCCTAGTTCACATAGACATTGTGGATAGTAACATGAATCCACTTTCTTCTTAGCAGTAATATCTTTAATCTTAATCCAACATAATGATAAATTTCATGTATGGCAATCATTTTTCCAGGTAAATGAGGTCCTAAGCCACAACAATTTATTCTCTTCATAGAACATCAACTTTAATTCAATTACTTAAGGTTTTGAAAACCAAATGAATCTTACAATTATTTTCATTTAATATTTCAAATTATCTTCTGTTTTTAGTAGTTTTCAATAATTCTTTTGTATCTCTACAATTTCCTGACCATATTTGTTGTCCCATCACTTGCAATTCTGTTATAAATTTTATAAAGTTTTTTGTGCATTATATTATTATCCATTTATATAATGGATAACATTTTATCGATTATAAACTGTACAAAGGTTTTTTATTGACTTAAGTGCTGTTCTCTTATTGTGAATATGTTTTTCTTCATACAGAAAATAACTCCTCTATAAAATTGTCTTGCTACACATATCTGGTGTAAAAGTATTAGACAACTCACAGTATTAGTACTCCCATCAAGTTGGACTGTAACTGCATGATGATCATTGATTCTTCTCAGTGTTCTGTGATAAGTGAGTTGATACTATGCTATTGCCAGGAATCATAGCTTTGAATTTATCAGCCTCTTTGCCACCAAAACATATGCACCAACATATTGGAGGAAGCAGTTTCTTAGCACTTAGTGTGAACCATTTTTCTTCTGCCACAACTAAACATAAAAATTGTCTTTCTCATTAATATTTGTGAAGCAACTGAGAAATTATGCCAATAACTTTATGTCTTTTTCCTTAAGAACTTATTTTAGGGACATACATGTTATATTTTCAGATATCCTCTAATTTTGAAGATACTCATCTTTCCTTTGCCAGAAATGCATTATCTTTTTCTTCTTTGAAATGTAAAGCCTATTTTCTGATTATTAAAGGAAGATTTTTTTCCTCAGTCTTTTCACTGCACTTCCAAATCTAGCAGCTATACCTGAACACAGCTCCTGTACTTTTCACTTTATTATTTCTTTTCCTTCTAATAATAAAGCAACTTCTTTGGAACAATGTACACTGATGTGATTAATAAATAGAACACACACACACACAAACTCACACACCATATGTATAGTGCATACAAACATCATAAATGATGACATGCCTTTCCCCCCAAACAATTAAGTCCTTCATTGGAACTCAGTTGAAAAGTCTGGATTTTTCTATCAGCAATAAAGTTCCCCTGTACATAATTTCATAAATCACAAGTAGTTGTGAGAAATAAAATTAGACTCTACAATGTTATCTGTCCAAAAATTTCACCCAGGAATTCCAATAAGATACCTGCTCGTATATCAGCTCTCCCTCCTGGACTTGAGCCTTGAATAAGGATTAGTGAGGTGCCCTGATACCTTCAACCCAATTAAATTCTGTTGTAGCCTATTTCATTTTTTTAAAAAATGCTGCTTAGACCTTTAAAATTGATTTCAGCTTCTCACTGGTTGCAATCACTGGTTTGAAATGGATAGCCACCTTAGCAGTTAGAGAATAAATAGGTGAGGAAAAATTAATTCTGTTGCTTTGGGGACTTTTTAGGGGTACAGCAATGTCTACCTATGCATTTCCTTGGGAATTTGGGAAATCCTAAATACTCTTGTTCAATAGTAAGGGGCTTTGAGGAGGATGCGAAGAGGTGAAAGTCAACTCCTCTTGAGTGCAAAGTCAAAATATCTTTGTCTTAAATCTTAGATTTTTTAAAAGATTTTATTTATTTATTTATTTATTTGTCAGAGAGAGAGAGAGAGAGAGAGCGAGCACAGGCAGCCAGAGTGGCGGCAGAGGGAGAAGCAGGCTCCCTGCTGAGCAAGGAGCCTGATGTGGGACTCGATCCCAGGACGCTGGGATCATGACCTCAGCCAAAGGCAGCCACTTAATCAACTGAGCCACCCAGGCGTCCCTTAAATCTTAGATTATCAAAGATATCTAAGATATTCACATTATTTAACTATAGTTCTATAAGATCAGGCATTTTATTTTTCTTGTATAAAATATACAACAAATATAAAATATCTTGTGAGATCAAGCTGCTCATACCCTTTTCATGAAAAATTACTATCCACAACATCTTCAGCACAACAATTTTATAATTTTACAGACTCTCAAATCTTGTGCGGAAGATTAATGTTCAACCCAGGGTATGGTAATCTTGCACCTGTGGAGACATATACTTACAGAAAAGGTAAAAACAAACCCCACTGTTTAGTGCTTCTCCTTTAATGTTATATCCGAGAGACAGAACAGCAGGGCTGTCCCCAGATTCTTGTTTCCCGTCTTCCCCAAAATGAGTGTGGTAAGATGGTTGCCTTTTGGAGTTGAACAATTGGAGAAAGCTTAATTGGCAATAGCAGTGAAAACACAGAAAGGTAAAATGGACCACAGTTCAATGTTATGTTAATCCTTCTTACATTAGTCTTGTCAGAGGAAGACACATTTGAGTCAAGACCAAAATATTTTGGAAAGATCCAAAGGAAGAATATAACAGAGAAAGAAAAGCAAGTGCAAAGTTTGTGAAGGGAACAAACTTGGTGAATTAGAAGAAAGGTCAGAGTGACTAGGGGGGACAGATAGAAGAGACAAATCTGAGAGGGAGATAGGAGTCAGCTTACATGGAATGTTGTAACCAGTTGGGATTTTATTATACTTGAAACCAAGAGCCATTGGAAAATTTTAAGTAGAAGAGTAATATGATCTTAGAAAGTAGCTTGTCATGTCAACTATCTGTTGAATGCTACCAAGTCTAGTATGATGAGGACAGGGAGATGATTCTCGCACTTGGCAAAACAGAGATTATTGGTAACCTTGAGTTTGGTTTGGTTTGGTTTTCAATTCAGGCAAAGAAGATTGAATTACTCATACTTGGTTTGTGGCCCATTGTCATCATTGATAACTCTTCTCCATCTCTCTCTCCCCTGCCCCTCTCTGAAATTTCACCTTATTATCATTCCTTATCTCCAGTGACAGAAATTAGAAAGTTTCATTTTTTGTTTCTATGTGACTTTGTAAATATGTGGTTTTATATGCATATATTTTTAATATTAAATTTATTATTATACATCTCATTCTGTTTCTTTTTTACTCAACACCGTATTTTTAAGATCCACCCATGTTTGCTGTGTGTAATAATACACCAGTTTATAACTTTTTAAACAAGATTTATTTATTTGAGAGAGAGCGAGCAGGGGGAGGGCAGAGGGAGAGAGAGTATCTCAAGCAAACTCCCTGTTAAGCACAGAGCTTAACTCAAGGGGCTCAATCTCCTGACCCTGAGATCATGAACTGAGCCGAAATCAAGAGCTGGTCGCTCAACCAACTGAGCCATCCAGGTGCCCCACTGGTTTACAATGTTAGAGTATTAATCTATAGTAGCACGTTTTCCTATTCTCTTAGTGATGAACACTCATAATACCTCTTGATTCCCTCCCCACCACAGTGCAACTATGAACACACTCATATCCCCTTTTGGATCTGTGTGAAAATGCCTGGGGGACATATGCTCAGGTGAGAACCACTGAGTCCTAGGACACACATACACATTAAAGGACTGCTTTCTAGAATGGCTGCATGAGTACATGTGACTTCCTATGTTACATCAGCCCTCTACTCCACCACCACCATCAAATCCAGTTTAATTTTTGCCAGTCATTATTTTTTTAAATTATATTTATTTACTTGAGAAAAAGTGAGAGAGCACGAGCAGGATGAGGGATAAAGGGAGAAGCATACTCCCCACTGAGCAGGGAGCCCGATGCAGGGCTGGATCCTGGGACTCCTGGACTCCGGGATCATGACCAGAGCCGAAGGCAGATGCCCAACTGACTGAGCCACCCAGGTGCCCCAACCAGTCATTATTATTCTGATTTGCATCCCTCTCATGACTAGGGGAGTTGAGCATTGCTTCATATACCTGTTTTTTAAGTTTCCTGTAAATTACCTCTTTGTAATCATTTTCCACTTGTGCATTTTCCATTTCCTGTCTCTTGAATGTACAATAATTTCAAATCAGTAAGGAAAGAAGAGTTTAAGGCGACTGAGTAACCATCCACAGAAGAAGATAATTGTATCTCACACCTTACGAAAGGATACATTTCTAGTGAATCAAAGTCTTAAATGTAAAAATTGAAATCCTAAACACTTTAAGAAGAAATCTGCTGAGATGGAAAAAAATAATCTCATGCTAGGGAAAGTCCAAGTAGGATTGATAATTTCAACTATTTCAAAGAAATTGCTGCAGGACAGAAAAACAGCACTAGTCAAAAACAAATGACAAAATTGAAACAATTTTGCAACATATTTCACCAAGGGTGTATTTCCCTAATCTATAAAGAACGCCTACAGATCAAGGGGAAACAACAATAATAACCTAATAGAAAAGTGGAGAAAGATATGAACAGTTAGCTCACAGGAAAGGAAATTGAAGCAACCGTTCAGCAAATGTAATGTGCTCAACCTGACTCAACTGCTGAATCAAAGAGAATATGTATCTTTTGAATTTGATAATTGCCCTCCATGGGAAGTATCAGTGTATATTCTGCTAGCCATGTACGAGGATTTTTTTTTCTTTTTTAAAGATATTTTGAGGGCACAAACATGAGTGGATGGGGAGGGGTAACTGGGAGGAGGGGAGGAAGAGCAGAGGAAGAAGGAGAAGCAGAATCCTCAGTGAGCAAGGAGCTGACATGGGGCTTGATCCCGGGACTCCAGGATCATGACCTGAGCCAAAGGTAATCGATTGAGCCACAAAGGCGCCCCCATATGAGGGTTTCTATTTCCCAGTACCCTTGGTAATATATTCTGTTATCAGACCTTTTGATCTTTGTTTGCCACGCTGATATATTTATTTTCTTTCAAAGATTTTATTTATTTGAGAGAGAGAGAGAGATCACAAGTAAGCAGAGAGGCAGGCAGGGAGAGAGGAGGAAGCAGCCTCCCTGCTGAGCAGAGAGCCCGACGTGGGGCTGGATACCAAGACCCTGAGATCATGACCTGAGTCTTTAAGGCAGAGGCTCTAACCCACTGAGCTTTAACCTACTGAACCACCCAGGCGACCCTAAGCTGATATATTTACTTGATTTTGGCATACATTTCCCTTATGATGAGTTAAGCCATACAATGGAATTCTTTTAAAAATCTCATTACTGGGTCTCCTGGGTGGCTCAGTGGGTTAAAGCCTCTGCCTTCTGCTCAGGTCATGATCCCAGGGTCCTGGGATCGAGCCCCACATCGGGCTCTCTGCTCCGTAGAGAGCCTGCTTCCTCCTCTCTCTCCCTGCCTGCCTCTCTTGCCTACTTGTAATCCCTGTCTGTCAAATAAATAAATAAAATCTTTAAAAAAAATCTCATTACTAAGACCTACTCTTAAGTGAGAAAAGCAACATGCAGAACAACCTTCAGTATTCTACCATTTGTGTAAAAAGAAGAAGACATTGTGTTAAAAGGAAGAAATAACATTATTTATATATACATAATATATCCCTGGGTGTATATCCAGGGATATATTATGTATACTAAAAAGCAATAGGAGGAGAGACGCTATATGGCCAGTTTTAGAAACAGAAGAAGTTTAGAGAAGACAGACTGTGTGTGCCTGTTTTGATTTGAAGCCACCACTGGTAACTAAAAATTTGCATCTTTTTTTAAATTAAGAAATTCTTAACATACAGGAAAATGTATACAACTTGATAAACTTTTCTTTTTGTATGCAGCCCTTTGCCCTAGTACTCACTGAAGATCCATAAGATTTCCTTCACCCCAGAAAGTACCTGATGTCCCTTGCCATTCAGTATCCTCCAGAAGTAACTCCCATTCTGATTTCTACCCGCCATGGATTACTTTTTTCTGTCTGAACTTTTTCTGTCTGAACATTATGCAGAATGACGCAATACGTACTCATATATATTATGACCGGCTTCTTTCAATCAATGTAATGGTTTTGAAATTCACCCATGTTATTGCATATTATCAGTTTACTGATATAGTTTACTCTTTTTTCTTGTTGTCAGGTATTCAGTTAAGAATATACCCCAACTTGGGTGCCTGGGTGGCTCAGTTGGTTGAGCGACTGCCTTCGGCTCAGGTCATGATCCTGGACTTCCAGGATCGAGTCCTGCATTGGGCTCCCAGCTCCTTGGGGAGTCTGCTTCTCCTCTCTCACTCATTCTCTCTCAAATAAATAAATAAAATCTTAAAAAAAAAAAAAAGAATATGCCACAACTTGTTTATCCGGTGAATGTATTGATGAACTTTCGGTAGAGTTACTCAGCTTTTACGCTTATAAAGTATAATCATTTTCTTTTTCCAATTTTAAGGGAAGTGTCATGGAATTTATGTTGCAAGCTTCCCTTGGGCAGAATCGGTTTTGTTGCAAATTGTGCTTTAAATAATGAAATACTAAACTAATAGCAGATGTAGTCTTGAACACATTCACGAGCTCATAACCACGAGGCTGGCCTATGGAAATTTCACACTGCAGAAGCAGGAAAGCTATACGATTCTGCGTGAAGGTCAGATACTTGAGTTGGAAAAGACTTTGGGTGTTATTTGGCATAGCTGGGCAAATGTTTTTTTAGTTTTTCCCCAAATTTACAAATGGCACATGGACATCCAAAGAAAGGAGAAATCAAAAAGGTCTGGAATCGTTAGGAAAATTTTATGGAGGGGACAGGGACTTACTTCTTAAGGATGATGAAGATGTGGATACATAGGACAAGGGAAGTCATGACCATAGCCTTCAAGACGGACTATAATGCCCTGGGAGGATGGAATGAGCTGTCTTGCCCCAACAAGCTTAAAAGCCAGGCAGTGGGGATCAGAACTGAATAGTAAGAGAACTTTCATTTTAAAGTATCATGAAAGAAATCAGCATAGGTGAGCTGAATACACAGAGAAGTTTGTAAAGCAGATGGGGGAGTATCTCCCAAAACCCAGAGGAAGGAATGCAATCAGGCCCCAAGAAGCTGGAACTAGGACTAGAAAAGCTGCACGGACTCCTGGGTAATATTCTGTCTCATTTCTGCTTCTCTCTCAGATCTGTTCACCCTGCCTTCCTCTCTCTGTGACTAGCTTTCTTGGCTCCCCAAGTTACATGATTAAAAATATGGCCTTGTTATACTTCCCCCAGTTTTTTTTTCCTTTTTTTGAGAGAGAGACCAGCCCAGACTAAGGAAAATTTTCCACTCAATTCCAAAATTGTAAAGAGGATTCTCTGATTGGCCTAGTTTGGGTCAGGTGCCCACCCCCAGATCAATCAACTGTGAAGAAGGTGCAGTTACCAGGAACTCACGATGAGGTAGCTGGAGATGGAGATGGGAGACAGGACACTGCTCTGAGAAAGGGTAAGGAGCCTGTCAGGAGTCCACTTGATGTCCACGTCATGAGGCAGCAGACCAAAATGGTGGATGATGCTTTGTGGTAAAAACACCATGAATCATAGTGATGGCTTCCTAGAGAAAAAAATGTGTCACATATAACAAAAGTGATTCCAGAAAAGACAAAAATCCAGACACTTCCATTGCCATAGAAGAAACCAAGAACGTCCCCGAAGAACTAACCCTCACTTCAAAAAACAAACAGCCTAGGACCGGCCGGTTTCCCAGGGAAATTCTACCATGCGCTTATAGAACAACAGGTTTGCTGTTACTTAAAGTGGTACAATGTAGAGAACAGGAGAAAAGCTTCCTGCTCCTTTTCAGGACTCTTTGAGCAGAACACTGATCCCACATCTAGCAAAGACCCAATCCACAACAGAAAAAACACTAACAACCTAAGCAGGGATACTATTTTCCATCTCTCAGGATGACACACAGGAGACAAAATCGATAACATCAAACCGCACTTCTGTGGAACGGGGAGACGATCACTTTCACTCATTGCTAGCGGAGACCAGAGTCCCAGTAACGTCCACAGATGGCAATTCAGCAACGTCTGTCACAAAATACTAGTATACACTCTCCTCAACCTCGTGTTTACACTTCTGTGAGTTTATCCAAGACCTGTAATATTTTGTATATATGTGGTTCAACACCCCCAACCCTCACTTTGATTCATTAGATAAACGTAAATCTTTTTTTTTTTCAACCAACCAACTCCTTCACTTATTAGTTGTAGCCATTTTTCTAGTTTTAAATTAATTAATTTCAGAGTTGACTGGTTTTTTCTTGTGGAGTCCTTAAGTTTACTTCAATATTGCTGCTGCTTCTTCTTTTTGTTTTTTTTAAATTTTATTTATTGGGGCGCCTGGGTGGTTCAGTGGGTTAAGCCTCTGCCTTCGGCTCAGGTCATGATCTCAGGGTCCTGGGATCAAGCCCCGCATCGGGCTCTCTGCCCAGCGGGGAGCCTGCTTCCCCCACCTCTCTCTCTCTGCCTGCCTCTCTGCCTACTTGTGATCTCTCTCTCTCTGTCAAATAAATAAATAAAATCTTCTTAAAGATTTTATTTATTTATTTGACAGAGAGAGAGAGAGAGAGAGCACAAGCAGGGGGAGCGGCAGGCAGAGGGGGGAGAAACAGGCTTCAAATGAGCAGGGAGCCAGATGTGAGTCTCCATCCCAGGACCCTGAGATCATGACCTGAGCCAAAACCAACAGTCTGATGCTTAAGTGGCTAAGCCACCCAGGGGCCCCTACTT
Organism: Mellivora capensis; assembly: GCA_004024625.1. Classification (NCBI taxonomy): domain Eukaryota; kingdom Metazoa; phylum Chordata; class Mammalia; order Carnivora; family Mustelidae; genus Mellivora; species Mellivora capensis. Next base: position 66,760 of record PISX010008179.1, on the reverse strand, counting down.
CTTGATAAGATGCTTAAGTCACTTGTTTTTATTTTTTTTCTATTTATTAATAATAAGGATTCAAGACCTTCACCTGTCCTCTGAGCTTTATCTCCAATCAAGCTTGAAAGCAGTCTGGATAGTCTCTTTCACCCCAAAATGAAGAGAGGGTTTTTGTCTAGGTTTTTAATTTGCTATTTAGTTGGGGTTTTTTTGTTTGTTTGTTTCAGTTGGTTGGTTAAATTGTTTTTCCTTTTTGATGTTTAGGTGGCAGGGGTCTTAGTTCTGTGGGTAACTTCTACTTGCGACATTGTGATTTAAAACCTCTGCGTTGGTTCTATTCTCGAGACACGTGCTTACTAACTCCATGACTTTGGTGCAAGCAACTTCAGCATTCCATGCCGTAGTTTGTAAAATGGAAACGATGATACACTTACTTTTTTTTTTTTTAAGATTTTATTTATTTATTTGACAGACAGAGATCACAAGTAGGCAGAGAGGCAGGCAGAGAGAGAGGGAGGAAGCAGGCTCCCTGCTGAGCAGAGAGCCTGATGAGGGGCTCCGATCCCAGGACCCTGGGATCATGACTGAGCGGAAGGCAGAGGCTTAACCCACTGAGCCACCCAGGTGCCCCAATACACATACTTTTTAAAAGTTCTTGAAATTACATGAGTTAATATATGTGACGTGACTTGATGGGTAACTGGAACATGGTAAGCCCTTACATAACTGATGGATGTTATTTGCTTTGTGGCCTAATTTACAGTCAGCTTTACTGAATGTTCTAGGGTTCCTGAAAAGGAAGTGGTTCTGTTTTCAAGGCATGAGCTATATATTAACAATATTCTTTATTAGTTGTGACACTTACGTTACCTATATGCTTTTATTTTTTATTTTTTTAAAGATTTTATTTATTTATTTGACAGACAGAGATCGCAAGTAGGCAGAGAGGCAGGCAGAGGGAGAGGAAGGGAAGCAGGCTCCCCCCTGAGCAGAGATCATGACCTGAGCCACCCAGGCGCCCCACCTATATGCTTTTATTCACTTTTTTTTTCTTTTCAACTGCTGTGAAATGGAATCTTTTACGACAACTGTCCTTGTACCTCTTATCATTTTTGTTTGTTTAAAGATTGATTGATTTAAGCGAGCGAGCAAGCGAGCGAGCGACTGACAGAGAGACAGAGCATGTGCGTGAACAGGTGGAAGGGCAGAGAGGGAGGGAGACAGACAGACTCCCCGCGGAGGGGGGAGTCAGCTCTGGGGCTCAGATGAGGACCCTGAGATCATGACCTGAGCCGAAACCAAGATTCAGAGGCTTAACTGATTTAAGTCACCCAGAAGCCCCTTATTTTTGTTTTTTTGATGCTATTTGTTTCATTGCATATTCATAACTGTTATATCTTCATTGAGAAATGGACCTTTTGTCATTCAAAGCGTATTTGTGTGTTTCTTTGACTTGCTTAATGATTTTGACCTGGATTCAACCCTGTTTGGTTGTGACACCTGCTCTCTTTTATTTCCATTTGCCCAATTATGCTATTGCCCATCTTTTTATTATCAACGTTTATGTGTAAACAGCAGCATTAGGTTTTGCTTTGTGATCTAATCTGCCAGTCGTTTTCCTGTAATAGGTGAGGGCAGCCTATTAACATTTTCCACACGAGAGGTATGTTTGAGCATAGATCTGACACATTATTTTCTATCATGCTTTCTCCTTTAAGCCTCTTTAAAAATCCCCCTTAAAATGATCTGTTTGCTTTGTTTAGTGGATGTTACTTCTGATAATTGGGAAGGTTTGTATTTTTATTCTAATAAGGTTATTTTATAATATGCTTAATCCTCAATTTCTTTTTGACATTGTCTCTAATTCCATACTATGACAAATGATGAAATTTAGTATTTTCTCTCTCTCTTTTTAAAGATTTTATTTATTTATTTGACAGAGAGAGACACAGAGAGTGAGGGAACACAGCAGGGGAGTCTGAGAGGAAGAAGCAGGCTTCGGGCCAACCAGGGAGCCTGATGTGGGACTCAATCCCAGGACCCTGGGATCACAGCCTGAGCCAAAGGCAGATGCTTAAGGACTGAGCCACCTAGGCACCCCTACTCTCCCCCTTTTTAAAGATTTTACTTTTTAAGTAATCACCACATCCAACATGGAGTTCAAGATCAAGAGTCACATGCGCTAAATGCTGAGCCAGCCAGGTACCCCAGTATTTTCTCTTTGTTCCACTTTATATTTTAATTTTATTTTTTTCCAAGACTTGATTTATTTGAGAGACAGTGAAAGCCAGAGAGATCACAGAGCGAGAGGGAGAAGCAGACTTCCCTACTGAGCAGGGAGCCCGACGGGGGGCTCGATCCCAGGACCCTAGGATCACAGCCTGAGCCAAAGGCAGACGCTTAACAGACTGAACCACCCAGGCGCCCCTATACTTTGTTTGGTTTAGAATTGTACAGTACACTTATGTAACATTTGATCTATTCCCTTTAATGATGCCTTAAAGATGAAATATAAGTGAATTACCACAACTTTCTACCTTTCTGCCAGAGCGAAGTATTTGATTACAGCTTTCATGTACATTTCACCAATTTTCTGGTGATATTTTTTGTTTACCATTTGACGTCCTTCCTTTTCTTTTGTGTTATTTTTCTGTAGACCCTTAGCTGTGTTGTCCATTCATTTGTTTGAATTACTCATCTTTTTTCTTTTTAACAATTTTTAAAAGGATTTTATTTATTTGAGACAGAGAGATAGCATAAGCAGGGGGGAGAGACAGAGGGAGAAGCAGACGCCCCACTGAGCCAGCAGCCCGATGCGGGGCTCCCTCCCAGGACCCTGGGACCATAACCTGAGCCGCAGGCAGATGCTTAACGACTGAGCCATCCAGGTGCCCAATGAGTTACTGGTCTTTGAAGAAGATGCATTTTCCTGGACCCACTGTTTTGGTGAATATGTATGTATATTCAGGGACCCCAGGGCCATGTGTCCGTCTGGCAGGTATTAAGCACATAACTCGGAAGCTTGGATTTACTCTTCTCCTTGATGACCAGCCGTGGCTCAGTTCTCAATGATGTCTTCTCAGCTACATGGTAAAGTGTTTCCTGCAAATATGGCTCATCTCTGCGATTCTTTGGTTTGCTTGGCCTCCCCTGCTTGTTAGATCTAAATTATAGCCTTTTTTTTTCATTTTATCTTTGTGCAATGAGATATGAAGCCAGCTTTTCCTCACATCTACTCCCCACCCCCCCGCCCCATACATGGTCACTTTCTATCCCCTCTCCTCCTAAAACTGTTGGATCCATTTTTTTGGTTGGATTGCTGTTCAGTGCTTATAGTTTTATGACCTATAAATGCTTTTTACAGCTGACCCATGAAGTCGGTTATGATTACTTTTCCTTCCCTGCACATTTGAATAATGATTGTCTCATTTGCTTTGTTTTCTATGGAGCTTATCTCTAAACTCTCTTCTCACTATGGTAATAAATGAGGTATTTTTTTAAAAGATTTTATTTATTCATTTGAGAGAGAGACTGACAGAGCATACAAGCAGGGGGAGAAGCAGAGGGAAAGAGAGAAACAAGCTCCCCGCTGAGCCAGCCGGGGTGGTGGTGGGGCCTGATGTGGGGCTCGATCCCAGGACCTGGAGATCATGACTTGAGCTGAAGGCGGACACCCAACCATCTGAGGCACCCAGGCGCCCCTAATCCTGAATGAGTCTTTCTTGGAGCCTCTGACCTGCTCCAGTCTGTACTGGTTATCTCTGAGACTGTTGCCCAGCATCTTGAAGTATGTGTCCGTCGTTACCCTGGGCATTCCCTTCACCGGCTCTTAACCTGGAGTCCTCACTTCTTACATGCTGTGTCTTCTTGTTTCCTTAATCCTCTCCCCCTCCATGTGCTTGGTCTAGCACATAATTCAGGAGATAATTTTATGTTAGATACATGTCTGAAAAGAAATTTGTTCTGCTACATATTTGAATGACAATTTCTAGTTGGAAATAATTTTCCCTCTGAATTCTTAAGGCACTGCAGCTTTGTTTCATAGCTTCCAGAGCTGCTGCTGAGAAGTCCAATGCCATTTATCAATCAGATTTTTTTTTTAATAGATTGGAGTTTTGACTGTTCGCAACTTGTCTCCACCTCCCCCACCTGCCCCAGCTTTAGTTCTCTTTGTCATCAGTGTTCCTTTAATTTTCCTTTTCAGTTCCTCTGCCACCCTGGACAGATGCCCAGGTCAAATCCCAGTCTCCGAATAGTGTTTGTGACCATAGAGAGTGAGCTTAATCTTAAATCTGGGTTTCTTTATTAAAAATAACTTTATTGTACAACACCAAATCATTTATCTATCTATCTGGTGCTTGTTACATGACTGTATACATTTGCTAAAACTCATAGAACTGTTAGGAGTTCATATATACATGTATATTTCATGATTTCTCCAATCCTTTCCCCAAAAGAACCTATAGCCAGATGACAGGACACTAAGGAATACCCAGCTCTTTTGAGGACTCTGAGACACAGGGTTCTAGAATGTGCCATGACCCCACTGTTGGAGTGGGGGCCCCAGGTAATAAATACAGTTCTGGCCAAAGGCCACCCCCTCATGGGTTTACTGGTCCCCAGATCCATCTAGTGGTCATCTTCCCTTCATTTAATATATAATTAGGATCCACACACTTGATAATTAGAGAAACTCCACTAATTATCTTGTGGTAGTAGAACCTTTAAGGCACTGTGGGGTGTGAAGTATTTTTTGTATCAAATTAGGAGGCGACCCATCATACTTACTAGGTAATGACACCGTGGTAGTGGGGAGAGAATGCAGTATAGGCCACGTGACTAGACAAAGCATTCATTACAACCATCCCAACTCACAGAAAAACACAGGTCAAAAAAAAATCACAACGGAATTGCTTCACAAGAATAAATGAGACAGAGGCTTCAACCAAAGTACGGTTCTGAGTAGTTCCTTTGTTAAACAAGCAAGGAAGGCCTTTTACTAATGGTGAGTTAATTAAATTCTGTTGGCTTGCAGCAGCTGATGAAAGTATCCAAAGAAAATAAATTAGCTTTTGGCAAGAACAGTTGTTCAAAGAGCCAGGGATATTGGGAGTAATATCGATACTTGAAAAACGAGGCGAACGATTCAGGTGGTTTCCTGGGCTCTTCGCTCTGAAGTCTTCTTTGTCTGCTTCTTCACCTAGCCAGCTACTCCACCTTTGTTCTGGAAAACTAATATTTGTATGGCATAGATTTTTACTTTACTTTTTCACTGTGATTGAAAAAACCCCATAACATAAAACTTGGCATCTTAATCATATTTTAATCAATCTTCATATTGTTGTGGAACAGATTTCTAGAACTTCTGCATCTTGGAGGACTCAAACTATACCCATTAAACCACCGCTCTTTTCCCTTTCTCTCCAGTCCCTGGGGAGCACCGTTCTACTTTTTGCTTCTGTGAATTTGTCACTTTTTTTTTTTTAAGATTTTATTTATTCATTTGACAGAGAGATCACAAGTAGGCAGAGAGGCAGGCAGAGAGAGGAGGAGGAAGCAGGCTCCCCACTGAGCAGAGAGCCGGATGCTGGGCTGATCCCAGGACCCTGGGATCATGACCCAAGCCGAAGGCAGAGGCTTTAACCCACTGAGCCACCCAGGCGCCCTGAATTTGACACTTTAGATACTTCATGTCAGTGGGCACATACAGTGTGGCAGCTCAGTCATGTCCCAACAATTTGTCTTCTTAAATGTTCCACTGCAGGAAGTTTCACTTGAGGCTCATAAGGCAATATTCTAGAGCAGAGCTCAACAAACCTTTTCCGAAAAGGCCCAGATCGTAAATATTTTAGGCATTGCAGGCCAAGAGGCAAAGTTGAGAATATTATGTAGCTATTTACATGACAAGAGAGAAAACAAATATCCCTAAATTTCTTTATTGAATCCCCTCAGTAAATGTATAAACTACACTATCCCATCATTTTACTGCTTCTACAGTACCTTGCAACAATTATTCTTTAGGTCACTGTTACCCACATTTTCACCCCAACACACTCTTGTAATTTCTTCTTCTTCTTCTTCTTTGAGTAGGCTCCACACCCAACATGGGGCTTGAACTCATGACCCTGAGATCAAGAGTTACACGTTCTACCAACTGAGCCAGCCAGGCGCTCCAACTTGTAATTTTAAAAATGTGAATAACATGTCTCAGCTCCACCATATTAATAACTACTCCTTGGTGAAAAAACTGGCAAAGGAGAGTATAATTATATGTTTCTAGAGGAAATAAAAAACAGAAGGGCAAGTGTAATTATTTAATTGTACATAGTAGGAATGACCTGTACATTTTAGGAAGCAATAAGACTCCCTTGAAATTTTTGTGAAGCATGTAGTCATGTCTCAGTTAGAGTGCAGAAACCCTAATTAGAATCCTGTAAACAATCAGAGATCACTGAGAATCCAACTTAGGGATTCTAACTTAGAGATCACTGAGAATCCCACATAGGGCTCTCTGTTCAGCAGGGAGCCTGCTTCCCCCTCTCTGCCTGCCTGCCTCTCTGCCTACTTGTGATCTCTGTCAAATAAATAAATAAAATCTTTTAAAAAAAAGAATCTTTATTTCAAGGAAGGGTTTTGTTGCAACAAAAAGCATCAGTCAGACCATACAATACACACGCATCAGCTGGTCGTACTCATCTAGTGACTGTGTGGGGTCTTCCACTCTTCGCTTAGTCCTGCAGCCCAGACTTCAGGATCCAGGCACGTCAGTAGGTCTCTACAGCTGCTTCTCTGACGGCATCTCTAAAGAGGCAGAACGCTGCTTGAACACTATCATCAGATACCTACAAAACTCAGAAGTATTTTAGAGGATGAAGAAGCAGAGATGACCATTTCTCTAAATCAAAATGAGAGAATCCTAAATAGAGGAAGTAGTAGATCACGAATTCATTTTGCAACTAGAAAGTAGATATAAATACTGTGATTGGTAATGCCTGCTTGCTCTCCCCTAAGTGCGCCAAGCCTTCACGGAGAGCGGGTCCTTGGGCTGCCATGTACTTGGATGTATGTCGCACACACTGCACGCCTGCTGGAAGCCAGGGCATCCTGCTAGTTGCAGTGTTTCAGGATCCATTCTGATTGCTGCTCCTCAGTGAGACAGGAGGTATTGATTTACAAGGGACACAAACATTCCATTGCCTTTTTTTTTTTTTTAAGACTTTATTTATTTTAGAGAGAGCGAGCAAGAGTGAACAGCAGAGGAAGAGGGACAGACTCTGCACTGAGCACAGAGCTTGATGTGGGGCTCAACCCCACAACCCCAAGATTATGACCTGAGCCAAAATCAAGAGTTGGATGCTTAACGGACTGGCCCGCCCAGGCGCCCCAACCCACTGCCTTATTTTCTCTCAAAGCTTTGTTCCTATTGCGACAACAATCACACACTATTGTGTTTACTTGTATATAGTCCAGTTGGACTGAGTTCCTTAAGGGTCAGGACTTGCATTATCTATCTTTGCATTCCTGACTCCCAGGATATGCTTGGCACACAATAAAACAATAATTAGATGAGTCAGAATTACATGCGGTCAGGTCTCACAAGTCCTTTGCTCTACCAGCTACAGTATGCTTAATTATTCAGTGACCAAGTATCAGTGAGCTTTCTTGTGCGAGGTGTCATACCATGCACTGGCTTTAACACTTTTGAAATGAGCTATGACTCAGCAGAGAGCCAAACCTAATATGACCCAGCAGGAACCACAGCCTTAGTGGAAAGCTTCTAAAAAAAATACCTACTTTCCTCTCTCATAAGGAGTACCTGTGGAGCCCCAGACTTTATTTTTTTCCCTCCACTCTGGGGTCAAGAAAGGGGAGAAGGCACATGACATACCCAGGACCTGCATTCAACACACTCAACAGGATACCGTAATAAGACCAAATAGTAAACTTTAATTTGAGTATATTACAGTACAATATAATAATTCTTTTAAAGTACAAAAATAATTAAAAATGTTTTTCCATTTGCAAGTCATCTTTGCTACCAACTATAAATAGTACATGGATGTCTTGAGCTGTATGCATGACGCTACATTCCTCAGCCCGTAACTTCTTCTGTCCCCGGTCATCACATATAAGAATAAAACCGCCATGCAACGCGGCTCTGCGATCTCGAGACTCTGCCGAAATGTTTCAGGAGTAGCTATCCTTACTACAGAATTGGATGGTATCCCTCTTAAACTAGTCCTTATGCTTTTTTGGCTCACTTCTATAGATTAAAAACTTCCTAAACTTCAGTTTAAAATTCCAGGAATTGCTATGTTTGGAGTATCTGCTTTTCCCAAAAGACCGGGAAATGGCTGGGAGATACTAGAGTGTTAAATTCAACAAAAGCTCATTTAAAAGTAAATCACCATCAGTAGAAAAGCTTATCAAGTATAGGAAATTTGAAAATAATCGCAATTAACTGGAAGACAAATTTCATTGCCAAAAGCCACGGAGGTATTCTTTTTCCACTACTATGTTTACTAATATTTTAAGTGAGTGTTAAGTAAGAATCACAAGATAATTAGAAAATTAGAGCAGGTTCTGCCCAGCTCTGATCCACCAAGTACCTTAGATGCCGAGAACCAACTACTGAAAAAGCAGGAACAACATTAATGAGAAAGTAGCGGCTTTGGCATACAAAAAATGATGTAATTTTGTTTTTTAAAATTCAGTTATTCACGCCAGTTTGTTTTGACTTGTGCTCTGAACTGATTAGAACTGGGTCTAAGATAAAAGACAGGAACTGAAAGGACCCCTTGCAAATGTCCAGAAAGCAGAGGCTACCTGCAGCCCCTGATCTCTCCTGAGCCGCCCCTGGGCCTGTCCCCGTCCCTGGGCCCATTCCATACAGCTCAGCCACAGTGCATGCCCGCGGCGTGGGTGTGACAACTGAGGCAATGCTTAACGTGAGGTCTCGAAGCTGTCTGTTGCGCTCCAGGAACTAGGACGGACTTGCAGTTCTCATGGTGGATAGGGATGGCTCTACACTTGGTACAGCTGTAACGCTGCGGACCTTAAACTCATAGGAACAAAATACATGGTGTAGAAACAAAGGTAATCTGGTACAGAAAAACACGTATGTCTATTTTCTGAAAAATCAGTTGTGAGTCTAAAACTGCTCAGTTGTATAATAGGTATATGTTGCGACTGGAATATGCCATGACTTAGGACAGAGTCCGGCCATCAGGATGTTCCTCAATGGGCTCTGCACAGTTCACGCTTTGTTATCATTACATTAATAAATAGCCACACTGCATATATATAATCTTTGTAGCCCTCCTTTCAAAATTGATTTTTATTCAGCACGATATATGAAAAAAAATCCCTAACCTATTTTGTTCCCTAAAATATAATGGAGAAGTGACTAATGCAATTTGTATACTATTTCTTGAATACCTTTCAATGTACCACACAGATTGTTTTCATAGTACTCACCTTTTAAAAAACTCCACTACTCCTGTTACCACTGTAATGTGTTATTTATCATCAGAATTACCGCATGAGTAATCCCCAGAATCCATTATCTATTAAACGAATTTGATAAAGGATCTTACTGGCCCTTTTAGAATCATAGCGCTATTTATAACCTTTGCTCTCCCAATCCAAAAATGCATTATGAAATTCTTTATGGAATTCCCCAGTAAAATGGGATAATGTACAGATGGCTAAGATGAAGATGATAGAATGATGGTGACTCTTGAGCATTAAAGGCATTTGCCAGAGGAAAATGCCAGAATGCCAATATTAAAAAAAATTATGCCATTCTCCTTAAAGTCAGTTAATTATATAAGAGTTCTCTGAGTATTTTTGGAAGAAAGGCACCAGACAAGTCCAAAGTCTTATTGCTAGTCGGAACATACAGGGGCCACAGGGCAGACCGTGGCACTTAGTCCAGCCAGGAGGCTAGCTCTAAGCAAGTCAGTCACTTCAGTCACTGATCTTGAGGGTCGAGGGGCAAGGAAGGAAATGTCAAAGAACAGAGCCCTGCGTTTCATATTAAACTTGAGGAAATGCTTTCCGTTTACACGTCCAAGTGGTGACTGGTTCCCTCGGACTCTGGAGCTATTTTAGACAGGCACTCTGTTTTCTTTGGCCCATTTCTTCATGATCCGGATGATGTACTCCACCTGGGTGTTACCCGTGCTTCTCAGTAAATGGAGCACTTCTCGAAGGGTCTCTCTGAGGAAAAGATTTGAAAGGACAAAGTGTGTCAATACAGCGTGTGAACTAACAGGAAAAATGAACTCGTACTTGTTTCTCACATATTTCCAGTAGGACGTCTTCGGTGATAGACTATGTCACTACATATTCACAAGCCAGACTTCCAAGCCTTCCAGTTTTATGGTGGCATAGTAAAACGGGAATTCTTTCTTTAATTTAAATTCAATTTAGCCAACATCTAGTACCTCATTAGTTTCAGATGTAGTGTTCAATAATACATCAGTTGCGTGTAACACCCACTGCTCATCCCATCACATGCCCTCCTTAAATGCCCATCATCCAGTTACCCCATCCCCCACCCACCTCCTCTCCAGCAACCCTCAGTTTGTTTCCTAGAGTTAAAAGTCTCTCATGGTTTTTGTCTCTCTCTGTTGACTTCCCATTCAGTTTTCCTTCCTTTCCCCTAATCCTCTGTGTTGTTTCTTATATTCCACATATGAGTGAACCCATATGATAATCACTTTCTCTGATTGACTAGTTTTGCCCAGCATAAATAATCCCCTCTAGTTCCATCCATGTCAATGTAAATGGTTAAGTACTCATCCTTTCTTTTTTTTTTTTTAAGATTTTATTTATTTATTTGACAGAGATCACAAGTAGGCAGAGACACAGGCAGAGAGAGAGTTAGGGAAGCAGGCTCCCTGCTGAGCAGAGAGCCCGACTTGGGGCTCGATCCCAGGACCCTGGGATCATGACCCAAGCTGAAGGCAGAGGCTTTAACTCACTGAGTCACCCAGGTGCCCCAGTATTCATCCTTTCTGATGGCTGAGTAATATTCCATAAAATGGAAATTCTATGAAATTCTTCTCACTAAACCAAGTCTTCCTTATTTACTTATACTATCTATATACATGCTATTAAGTTTTCTGTCCTAATATGACATAAGTATTTATATTTCTATGTCTATCCTGTATAACCAAGTAGAAAGAGGGTATATCAAAGAGCTGGTTTCAAATTCTAGCTCGGTACTAACAAGTTGCTTCTCTGAGTCCGAGTGGTCCTTTGTTTAAGGTGGTAATCACCATAAACTGGGTGTCACAGTCATATTTGCAAAATTTTACAAAGCCAGAGGAATGGATAATTTCTTTAAGAAAATTAATATATTAATACATATGGAAGACAGGAACGTTCCGGGCCAAGATTGGGCAAATACCTAGTATTTATGGGTTTTTGTTTGTTTAAGCTCAGCATGGTGTCCAATGTGGGACTTTAACTCATGACATGGAGCTCAAGATCTGAGCTGAGATCAAGAATCAGATGCTTGGAAAAAAAATAAAAAGAAGAATCAAATGCCTGGGGCTCCTGGTGGCTCAGTCAGTTAAGCATCTGCCTTTGGCTCAAGTCATGATCCCAGGGTCTTGGGATTGAGCCAGCATGGGGCTCCCTGCTCAGAGGGAATCTGCTTTTCTTTCTCGCTCTGTCCCTTACCCAGCTTGTACTCTCTCTAGCTCAATCACTCTGTCTCTCAATAAAATAAAATAAAATAAAATAAAAAGAATCGGATGCTTAACTGACTGAATCTCCCAGAAGCCCCTGCCCAATATTTATATTTTAAGTAATTTAAATTTAATTAAAATTAAAGCTCATGTTTTAAGTAATGCAAACTAAAACTTCCCTATTGCCAAATGTATAGGTGACTGCCTATTGATCCTCTTCCCTAAGAGTATATTCGTATTTTCTATTTCTTTTTTCCTTCAAGCATCTTCTTTCACCTAATCAAATTCTTTAAATTTGTATTTAGGATTGCAAGTAAATACAAGGCAGGAAGTGATTTTTTTCAATTTTTATTTATTTATTTATTTATTTATTTATTTATTTATTTGACAGAGATCACAAGTAGGCAGAGAGGTAGGCATAGAGAGAGAGACAGACAGAGAGAGACAGAGAAGCAGACTCCCCACCGAGCAGAGAGCTCGATGCAGGGCTCGATCCCAGGACCCTGAGATCATGACCTGAGCCTAAGGCAGAGGCTTTAACCCACTGAGCCACCCAGGTGCTCCCGGGAAGTAATTTTTGACAGATTATTTACGTGCAAAAAATAATCACATTTCCTATTCATTTACCAGTAACAAATACATTCCACAAAGTTATTTTTGGAAAACCAAATTTAGGGCACCTGGGTGGCTCAGTGGGTTAAGCCTCTGCCTTCAGCTCAGGTTATGATCTCAGGGTCCTAAGATCGAGCCCCACGTTGGGCTCTCTGCTCAGCAGGGAGCCTGCTTCTCCCCCATCTCTCTCTGCCTGCCTCTCTGCCTAGTTGTGATCTCTGTCTGTCAAATAAATAAATGAAATCTAAAAAAAAAAAAAGAAAACCAAATTTAGTTTTAAGTATTTTCATTTTTGTTACAAGTGGAGCTGTATGCTATTTAATTTTATATAATCTACTGTCTTGGTACTTCCTGGAATATGGGTAGGTGAAAGAAAAAAAAAAAGAATTATCAACCATATCCACTCCATTCCTAATTCTTTGAAGCCGAAACTAAAAGACATGAAAAAGCCAATAGGCAAAGGAAAGAATAGAAGAGACTGAAAAAGACTTCTATGAAAATGACAATTCATTTGGATCCAAATATAGATATTGCTTTTATATTTGAGAGCTATAGTATGCTCAATGTCCCTAGTACATATGATTTAGAATGACCTGATTTTACAACATGGAAAATTTCTGGAGGAAAAAGGTCATATAGAAATATGAGACATCTTAATCTTCTATTCATCATAAAACATCATTATAGTTTTGGATTTTTAGAAGATGGCATCCAAGAAAGCAATTCTTTTCCCTCACAAACCAGCAAAAGAACAGAGGTAGTGTCTCTTGTCTGATTACTTACTTGGGTTCTCTTCCAGCTAAGATCATCTGGAAAATGCCCACACAGGCACCCCTCTTGCCTTCCCAATATTCAGGGTTGGGATCCAGCCTCTCTAGGACATCAAAGGCTTTGGCTGAATAGTAGAACTGGCCCATCTGATTAAAAGAAAATATTGTGATAATACTTATATTCAAAAGATTGCACAGAATGAAACTAAATGTAAAGATACTGTTAAAAAGAACTGTATAAAAAAGTGTATGGTTAGTGATAACATTATCGGTTAGCAAACTAGATAGAACTTCAATTTCTTATTAAAACAAAAAGGAAACTCACAATTTGGGTACATGGTTCTATTTACATCAACTTACCTTCATCCAGTTTTCAACAATATAACATTTTTTTCTACATATAGTCAAATTATGCTGTAATCAACACATTTATCATTTCTTCTAACTATAGTATAATCTTGATAAACTGATGATTGTGATTTGAGCAGGGTATCTTTCCGATTTCCTTCATACATTCTGCAGATGACTACTATCATTCATTTTATGCTAATCTGATCAAGTTCAACCCAAGAGAACATTATTTTCCCTGACCTTGTTCTTAAATTCTCAAAATGCCTAGATGGATACTACTATTTTAAACACTAAATCTTCTAAATGTTTAATTCATTTTGACAGACCTCTTTCCCAAATATATGACACATTTCCTTGGCCTCACAGTGCATGTCTAATACCATTAAATTCTCCTTAGATGAGTTTTCTTTCTTTTTTTAAAAAAGATTTTATTTATTTGACAGAGACTGAGAGAGCACAAGCAAGAGGAGTGACAGGCAGAGGGAGAGGGAGAAGCAGATTCCCTGATGAGCAGGGAGCCTGATGTGGGGTTCAATCCCAGGTTTCTGGGATAACTCTAGGATTACGACCTGAGCTGAAGGCAGATGCTTAATCGACTGAGCCACCCAGGCACCCCTAGATGAGTTTTGTTAACCGGCCATTATAAATGTAGTGTTGCCATTTCGCTGAAGGCTTCAAACTACTGGGCCATCCCTCTCGTTCAGGGTGGTTGAGTTACCTCTCCATTCCTGTAAACTGTTGTTCTAAACCTTTGCCAATTTCCTTAAGATCTCTGTTGCACTCTTAGCGTTTGTCTCTCTTTCAGGGAAAACACAACTTTCCTCCCTTCAATTCAAATCATATTTGTACTTTCATTGATCCTTCCCTCATTTCTGCCCATTTTACAGGAAGAAGTGTTCTTACTACTTTTCAAAGTTAATCCTTCTTCCTATGTTCTAGTCAAATTACTTTTGGTGAAATAACAATATGAACGGTGTATGAAACACAAATGTACGGTTTAATGCTTATAACCTGAATGCAAATGTAACCATCACTTAGGTCAAGAAACAAGACTTTGAGAGCAAAACAGAAGTTCTGTGTTTCCCTTCCAGACCACAACCTTCTCCTTCCCTCCAGAAGCAATTACTATTCCAACTTTTATGGTCATCAGTTTTTGACTGTCAAAAGTCTTTGGCTTTTTTTTTTTTTACAGTTTTATGTATATACCTTTAGACAATATAATTAAATTTCGCCTCTCAAAATTTTATCTCTATGAATACCATAAATATTCTTTTTTGTCTTGCATATGTTAAGATACATCTATATTGCTGGATATAACTCTGGTTAGTTCATTTTTTAGAACATTTTATTTTGAAATAATCCTAGGTTTACAGGAAATTATGAAGATAGTACAAAGAAGTCCCATGTTCCTTTCACCCAATTCCCCCAGTTACAGCTTACCTTAGTGCAATATCACAGGATCGAAACCAGGAAGTTGACATTGCTACAATGCGTGCGTATCTTTGTCATTTTTTTTTTTAAAAGATTTTATTTATTTATTTATTTGTCAGAGAGAGAGAGAGCGAGCACAGGCAGACAGAGTGGCAGGCAGAGGCAGAGGGAGAAGCAGGCTCCCGGCCGAGCAAGGAGCCCGATGTGGGACTCGATCCCAGGACGCTGGGATCATGACCTGATCTGAAGGCAGCCGCTTAACCAACTGAGCCACCCAGGCGTCCCTATCTTTGTCATTTTATCAAATGTGTAGACTCACGTAACTAGCATTGCTATCAAGATACAGAACTATTCCATCACCACAAGGCTGTGGTACCTGTTAATAGTTAGTCATGTGTGCTCCCCTCCCCGCTCACCAGCCCTAACCCCTGGCAATCATTCTCTACAATTCTATAATTTCACAAATGTCATGTATATGTATATATATGAAATCAAGCAGTTCAGGACCCTTTGAGATTGGCTTTTTCACTCAGCATAATGTCCTTGTTATTCCTTGTTAATCCAAGTTATTTTGGTACAGCATAGGAAATATAGTCAATGGTTTATAATAGTGTATGGTAACAGATAGTAGCTACACTTGTGAGCACAGCATAACACAGAGTTGTCAAATCACTATGTTGTACACCTGAAACTAATGTGATTATTGTGTATAACTATACTTCAGTTAAAAAAAAATCTGAGTTATGGAATGCCTGGGTGGCTCAGTTAAGTGTCTACTTTCAGCTAAGGTCATGATCCCAGGGTCCTGGGATAGAGTCCAACATCAGCCTCCTTGCTCAGTGGGGAGACTGCTTCTCCCTCCACCCACTGCTTCCCCTGCTTGTGCGCGCTCTCTCTCTCTGACAAATAAAGTCTTTTTTTTTAAAAAAAAGATACTTGGGGTTGCCTTGGTGGCTCAGTTGGTTAAATGTCTGCCTTCGGGTCAGGTCATGGTCCCGGGGTTCTGGGATCAAGCCCCACATTGGGCTCCCTGCTCAGTGGGGAGTCTGCTTCTCCATCTCCGTCTGCTGCTCCCCGACTTGTGCTCTCTCTCTCAAATAAATAAATAAAATCTTTAAAAAATAAATCTAAGTTACTCTGTGTACCAATAGTTTGCTCCTATTATATAACTCTGAAAAAGCAGGTGGGAGCTCCACCCAAAGTTTGGTTTGTATGTCGAGTGATATTGCCACACCCAGAGAGCATGGAAAGATTTATTACTTATATAATTGAAGCCTGGGGGGGAAAGTAGGCCAGGCCTCTCATGCAGGTTCAAAATGGCCTGAGAGAGCAAGCAAGAAGACTGGCTGGGTTTTTACTGTGGTTAGGGGTGGGGCTGGGATGAGGTTCCCAAGCAGGAACAGGGGCTTGTGTGGTTTGAACCACCTGATGGCATCAAAGAAGGGACTAGCATTTCTTATCACTTTGTCCAGATGTGGGGCACGAGGGGAAGAGGAAAGGGTGAGGCTTAAAAGCTGTCAACAGTCAAACATTGAGAAATGGAGTCAGGCTTATCATCACCATTCCTGTTTATTAATGAGTAGTCGTCTATGCCAAACAAGTTTGTTTAACCATTCACTACTGTAGGACACTTGGATTACTTCCAGTTTTTGGTTATTACAAATAGAGCTGCTATTGACATTGGGAATAGGTATTTGTCTAGACACAGGGTTTCATTTCTTTGGGATAAATGCTCAGGAAAGTGATTGCTGGATCATATGTTAAGCATATGTTTGTTTGTTACAAAACCGCCTATTTCACAGTATATTATCTTTTTCATCTTTTTACTTTCAACCTACCTATGTCATTGTATTTGAAGTGAGTTTCTGGTAAAAAGCACATAGTTTAGTTATAGTTTTTTATCCACTCTGTCAATGTCTGTATTTTAATTGTTATATTTAGACCATTTACATTTAATGCAATTATTGCCATGTAAGGACTTAATTCTGCCATTTTTTTTTTCCTATTTGCTTTTTCTGTTTTTCCTGGATATCTTGCACATGTCTCTGTAGTTTGCAGCTGGAGAAAGATGTGATTGTGCAATTAGCAGAGAGGGAGGCAAAAAAGTCTAGGCTTGACCTCTCCAGTCTTCTACACATGTCTTTTTCCTGCCTTTTCTGTATTATAGTAAGTCTTAGCCACAAGTGTAACTTGTCATGTGAACCCTTCCAGTGACTCATCAAAGCAGTGGGTGGCCATGGGACCACTGAGATAGTAGGTTATGCTAAATTGTTTTTCAAGGTTGTTATCTTCCTTTGATCTTTACCTCAACTTTCTCTCATCTCTTTAAGGGTCTTCCTCCATCAGAAATGTTCCTACTCTCTTGGATCTTTAAACTTACTGTTCAATAGCTCCTCTGTGTAAAGATACACTCTTACTTCTATTCTAAAAGAAAAAAACTCTCCCTCCACCTGCAAAGATACTCCCCAACCCCAAATCTATAACCTTGTTTTCCCTTTTAAGTTAGTAACACATTTTTCCCTTACTGTGGTCTACACTCACTGAGTCTGCTTTATAATCTCCTTCTCTTCTCTACCCACTATTGTATTCTCAGGTCTCATATAGCTCCCCCAGGTTGCATATTTGACATCCTCTTTCCTTGGCTTTTGATATAACAGGAATAAGAAAAACAAGAATGAAGAGTACTTTTTTTCCTCCTCCTGGTTCTGTTCTTTCTTTTATGTCCATCTTCACCCTCTGTCTCTGTCACAGAGTCTTCTACTTCTATCCTTTAAACACTAGTGTCCATGTGGTTCCTCATCCCATTCACTGGTTAACCTCATTCTCTCCCATCCTCTGCTGCTTCTGCTACTCCTATTACTCCTAGTACTATCACCACCACTACCATTAACTACTGCTAACTTGCTTTTTCCCTCTCTCTTTCTCTCTCTTTTTTTTTTTTTTTTTTTTTTTTTTTGAGAGAGAGAGCACCCACACAGGGGTGGTGAAAGGGGAGGGGCAGAGAGGAGGGAGGAGAGGAGAGACAGAATCCTAAGCAGGATCCATGCCCAGCACACGGAGCCAATTCCAAGACCCCAGGATCATGACCTGTGCCAAAATTAAGAATTCGATGCTTAACTGACTCAGCAATCCAGGTGCCCCTATTGTTAACTTCTAAAACTACATTTCTAATCCTGACTTCTCACATGAACACCTGAGCTCCAGGCTCGCCCTGATAATTTCCCACATGTACTATCTCTCCCTGGAGCCACAAACACACTTCAGATTTAATACATTACAACTGAACTAAATTCTGAATGTTTTCTTTCCCTCTGCCTCCTCTAACTCACTGAATGTCATTTGCATCTACTAAGTCACGTTAAGCATTTTTAAGTTTCCTATGTTTTAAAACCTTTTCCAGTGATGGTGATTTGCTTTATTTTAGTAATGATTCACTTCGAAATGAGCTATTATTAGTTAATTTAACACTAGACTCTCTTTACCTAACATTTGTCAGTCTTTGGACAGAAAGAAATATTCCAAAAAAAAAAAATATTCCCCCCAAAAAAAGGAATTTCTAGAATTTGAGGCTAATTTGTAAAAAAGCTTTTTATCTATAGGATAGGACCCAAAAGTCCTCCCTCCTTCTCCCTTCCTTTCCAACTCCCCCTACCCCTGCCACACACACATACACAGACCCGCTCCCACATACACACATAGAGACCCAGTCCTTTACTAAATCTGATTGCTTTTTTAATTCTTTTTTCTAGTTCCTTTGTCTCTCCTGTCTACAATTTGCACTTGAGTATTCCCCAAGGTTTGGTTTGCAATTCTCTACTCTTCTCACTTTACTTCCCTACCTGGGTAATCTTTTTTGCAGGGCTTTAATTACTATTGAAATGCTGATGAGTTCTCCAAATCTATGTCTCTAGATGTCGGAAGACATCTTTCTTGAGCTTCAGAACCAAGTTTCCAACTACCAGATGAACACCTCTACTTGGATGGTATCTAAAGACTCACACATGATCTTTAGAAATCTAAAACCACCTCTCTAAATCATTGTTTCATATACATTGTTCCATATTTAATTTATATGCATACATACTTGATATACATATAAAACCCTGAAATCCTACCTCTGAGCTCAGTTTGTTTGTAAAAGGATGACATTCTTTTTTCTTTTTTAAAGATTTTATTTATATATTTATTTAAGCTCCCAACACGGAGTCCAACATGGGGCCTGAACTCATGATCATGAGATCGTGACCTGAGCTGAGATCATGAGTCAGCCACCTAACCAACTGAACCACCCAGGTGCCCCTAAAGATTTTTTATTATTATTATTATTATTTTTTAAGATTTTTATTTATTTATTTGACAGAGAGAGAGATCACAAGCAGGCAGAGAGGCAGGCAGGCAGAGAGGGGGAAGCAGACTCCCTGCTGAGCAGAGAGCCAGACGTGGGGCTAGATCCCAGGACCCTGAGATCATGACCTGAGCCGAAGGCAGAGGCTTTAACCCACTGAGCCACCCAGGTGCCCCTATTTTATTATTTTTTTAATACTTTAAAAAAAAGATTTTATTTATTTATTTGACAGACAGAGATCACAAGTAGGCAGAGAGGCAGGCAGGGGTGGGGGGGGAAGCAGGCTCCCTGCTGAGCAGAGACCCTGATTCAGGGCTCAATCCCAAGACCCCGGGATCATGACCTGAGTTGAAGGCAGAGGCTTTAACCCACTGAACAACTGAACCACTTAACCACCCCCAAACATTTTATTTTTAAGTAATCTCTACACCCAACATGGGGCTTGAACTCACAACCCTGAGATCAAGAGTCCCATGTTCTTCCAACTGAGCCAGCTAGGAGCCCCAGGGATGACATTCTGGTAGTTCTATGTGAATTCTCTTACCAATGGCCATTTAATCTTTAGGACACTTTTCCCTAATAATTAATCAGTGTAACAAGTGAGACTGATCTTCAGTTTTCCCTCTAGCTCTCACTCAGACTCACCTTGTAGCAGTCATTAGCAATGAGCTGTAAGAGGCTAAACGACTCGCCAGAGGTTTCCATCTTAAGATAAAGTTCCCAGGCTAGTCTTGGTTTCTTGTTCATGATATCTACAAAAAGAAGGAAAGATTTTTGCCTCTTAAATGTATAGGAAATATAATTCTGCATCTTGCTATTCTTTGGCTTTGGTTCTAGATTCCAAACAGACAAAGAAATGGTAAACATCACTCACGTAGAAAGTCTGCAATGTTAGCATTAAGCTGATTCTCCATCAGAACTCTACTATATGTACGATACTTAAGTTAGGATTCACATAATTATATCTTTCTAGACTGGGTTGATTTCCAGTTGGCCCCTTTGCTCATCTGCTTAAAAGTCATTTATCATTCATTCAATCCTACTTATATAGTTTCAGCCTCACTTAGAACACCGATTGCTGATTTCTCCTGATTTTAAACACTCTGTGAACATTTGAAATGCAGGGGAAAAAAAGAAGCAAGAAAAGATAATGAAGGGAGAGGGAAAGAGATTGTAGGTTACATAATATACAAAATATTATGTTTTTGACATTTTATCACTTCTCAGGCCTGCTTTATAATGAAAAGGTTAAATTAGCAAAACAGTATCACTTAACAAAGAACTCTGTAAACTGACATTCTGGAAACTTTTTAACAGGGCTGACAGAAAAACTTGGCATCTTTCAGAACTGTTCATGCTAGCTCAACATCGTATGGTAGAACTAATCACAAGGTAAACGTACATAATACATGAACAGGACCACCCTCACAGAGCAGCATTAGCGATGCTCAATTTCAGTGTTTACTCATTCTACAAAACAAAATTAGAAATCTTCACTGTAATTTCCATCCAGAAGATTATGCAACAGAGAAGAAAAAGAGGATTCCTCTGTAACATTTAAAAGAAGACTCACAGCACCGAGCCAACCAACTGAGGTAAATGTAATCATTTTTCATCTTCTCACTTTGGATTAAAAGGAAAACCTGCAAGAAGAGGAAAGAAAAGGAATAAATATGAAGATATTTTTGTAGTAAAAATACCTTATCGGCTTGCCTTAGGTTAATACTTAGTGTCGCCTTCCAGATGGTCAAATTCTCTACACGCTGCTAAGAAAAGGACAAAACTGTGGGGATGTTGACACACTACTCTCACTTACTGATCTCACAAGCTGGCCAAAGAAATTTAGTAAGGATATAGAAGATTTGAACAGAATAATTAACAACCACATAACACCTATTTTGTTCAAGGACACATAATCATGTTACTGGGCAGTAAAGCAAGTCTCAACAAATTTTGAAGGACTGGTGTAATACAGAGCACACTGGATGACCACAATATGATTAAGTTATAAACCAAAATGAAATAGTCTGGGACACATTTGAAAATTATGACTCACGTTTTAAAATAGCTCACAAAGAAGACATAATGGAAGGTAAAAATAATTAGAATTTAAATAATAAGTGGAACAATTTGCTAAATAATAACAAAATCTAATTGAATAATTCAACTGAATTGCTTTGAATGATTCAGGAAAATCAATTCATGGAGTTAGAAATCATAGTGGTTAGCCTTGGGAGAAAGGGACAGACTCAAACAACGAGATGACAGGATTTTTATAGGGTTAAGGTAATACTGTTTCATGATCTAAGGACGGATTATTTGGGTATGTTCACTTTAAAAATTCATCAAGCTGTATACTTTGATTTGGATACTTTTCTCAATGTATGTTATGCTTTTACAAAATATAGCAGAAAAAGGAAAATAGTAATATGGTTAAAAAATCTATATGTCCCTTCACACTGTACTTCCTAAGGACAAAGGAACTTTTCATAATCCTTTGTCCCTGGACATTTTATTTCAGTGAGAAAAAGATAAAAATGTTTTGGGACGCCTGGGTGGCTCAGTTGGTTAAGCAGCTGCCTTCGGCTCGGGTCATGATCCCAGCGTCCTGGGATCGAGTCCCACATCGGGCTCCTTGCTCGGCAGGGAGCCTGCTTCTCCCTCTGCCTCTGCCTGCCACTCTGTCTGCCTGTGCTCGCTCGCTCTCTCTCCCTCTCTCTCTGACAAATAAATAAATAAAATCTTAAAAAAAAAAAAGATAAAAATGTTTTTATACTTTTTCAAGTTTTTATTTAAATTCCAGTTAGCTAATATACAGTGCTATATTACTTTTAGTTGTAGAATTTAGTGATTCAACACTTGACAACACTCAGTGCTCAGCACAAGTGCACTCTGTAATTCCCATCACCCATTTAGCCCTTCCCTCACCCCTCCCCTCCAGCAATCCCTAGTTTGTTCTTTATTGTTAAGACTGTTTTATGGTTTGCCTCTCTTTTTTCTTCTTTCCTCTATGTTCATCTATTTTGTTTCACTCTGGAAAACAGTATGGAAATTCCTCAAAAAGTTAAAGGATAACCATGTTTTTAGATAGAAACATTTGAACGCATCAAAAGCATGTACCCACCTCTTCACCCTCACTTGTATTGCCTGTGGCAGCTTTGGCTTGGGCATAATTAAAGTTAAAGATGTCATCGTTGTAGAAGTAACTCTGAAAAACATCCCAAGGATAGGTCACATTGAGTATTAACATACCAGTGTAACATATTAGTTATACTAGATAAACTCAAAAATAATTTTAAGGAATTAGCTGACACCATCGATGCCACTGTAGTAAAAGGGCCATCTCTAAAAGTTTAAGATTTTATTTATTTATTTTAAAGATTTTATTTATTTATTTGACAGAGATCACAAGTAGGCAGAGAGGCAGGCAGAGAGAGAGGAAGGGAAGCAGGCTCCCCACTGAGCAGGGAGCCCGATGTGGGGCTCGATCCCAGGACCCTGGGACCATCACCTGAGCCAAAGGCAGAGGCTTTAACCCACTGAGCCACCCAGGCGCCCCTATTTATTTTTTTTTAAAGATTTTATTTATTTATCAGAGGGAGAGAGAGAGCACAAAGCAGGGGGAGTGGCAGGCAGAGGGAGAAGCAGGCTCTCTGGTAAGCAAGGATCCCAAATATGGGACTTGATCCCAGGACTGATCATGACCTGAGCCGAAGGCAGACTCTTAACCAACTGAATCACCCAGGCGTCCCTCTAAAAATATCTTCCTTCTGACACATTATGTATAGTATTTTGTAGACAAACTCATCTAAAAAATTCTATACTGACCTTAAATGAGTTGAGGTAAATCAAGACATCATCAAATTGCTTAAGCAGAAAGAAACAGGAAGCCATGCACTGCCTCCCAGGTATTGTATCTGAAATGGAATGGGGAAAGAAACCAGGTATATTCATGAAACTGAAAGTTCTCTTTACCTGAAATTTTAGTTACTTTATAATTTAAAGATAGGAATGTATTACAAGACATCTTTCCAGATTCTGAAATTACAGATTCTATTCAGGGGACAAAATCTCAGTATAATGGAAGTTACAGTACTTAAGAGTAAGCAATTATCTCTCTTGGGGCTACAGTATTCCTCAGATGTTTTTCCAAGGCTTTGAGTCTCTCACCCACTCTGACACGTGAACATTCAACTGTCACGTCTTAGTCTCCATCATCACTCATCTAAGACGACCTAGCACTTCCAGTCTCAAATGGAGAAATCATTTGGCATGGAACCATCTGGTCCAACTTTCTGTCTGTTATTAGTTTCCTGTTTCAGATAGTAGAGAATGAGTATAACCCCCCGCCCTTGGCACTGGCACTCCTATTCATTCTCGTTCTGCTCAATTTTTCCCCCGAAGCACTTATCACAGTCAGATATACTATATAACCGCTTTCTTTATTGTGTTTATTGTCTGTCCAACTGGACTGTATGCTCTACAAGGATGGAAGACTTATTTTGTTTACTGCTATATTCCCAACACTTCAATAAATTTTTGTTGTATGAATGAGTCAAATGAAGAAAGGAAGTATTATTCAATAAATGGTTTTGGTGAAACATCTGAAGGAAAATGAATATCCAGGGGTGATAAAAATGTTTCACAACTAGTTCACCATAAATACTGTTCATCAGAATAGATGCTGGCCCTAGACAACTAGTACAGACAGTCATACCAGTTCATATTGGCTAACTATCAGCCCTTTTAATAGCCTTTTCTGAAATCTTACACGTAATCTTGACTGATTAAATCAATACTTGAATCATAAAATAAAGCAACAAACTACTGGTGGAAAATGTAAGTGAATATTATATAACTGTGGGGTCATGAAAGCACTTTCTAAGCTAGATACCCATGTAAAATATCATTTTAAAAAGATAAGCTTCAATAAGATTTAAATATTTTATATCTGAAAAGATAGCATAGGCAAAATTAAAAGGCAAATGACCCATGAAAAAATATTCATGACATGATGAAAGTTGAATATATAAAGAGCTCTTGAAAAATCAATAAAAGTTAACATTTCAAATAAAAAACAGAATCAAATTTTAAAAACCCGCATGAACTAAAGATTACACTTATTCTCTTCTATTTATATAATCTCTCATCCCACTTGAGCTGAGGTGTTGAGAAAAGCTAGCCCAATATTCTCTCCTCTGTCTCTCCCACAGAACTTCCTACTTGTGACTTTGATACTTTGCTTTCGAGGCTGACACATGTAACCCTGAACAGAGACTCAGACTTCACCAGTCAATATATGACCAACTCCAATCATGAATCATGTGAATGAGTATTGATTTCAGACATACCACACTCACTCGCTGACCCTCCCACCAGCTGGAAGAACTGCTGGGCAATTTTCATATGGTCCCTCTGAAAAACAAAGCAAAGCTGAGATAGCTGACAGAAGCTGAAAATGTTTTATTTGTATCACGCATTATAGTTTTAAAATATGTGCCAGGATTTAAGATACATCCTTGTCTTACATCCTCTCCCAAACAAACTCTTATTAGCATAAGCACTAGAGAATCATAACCTGAAACTAAATTAAAACCCACCCTGGATCAGAAAAAAAAGAAGAAAAAAATATCCGATCCCCAAACTCTATCCTAAAAAGTAACTTCGTTAAAGGACTCAGTCATTTAGTCATTCATTCACACATTCAACAGATACTTACTGCTCTTTTATCATACATCAGATCTTGTGGTAGGAGCCATGGTTGTAACAAGGACTATTCATTCAATATACTCATTCACTTATTCAATAACTATTTACTGCCTATCCATTATATGAGGCACTGCAGAGTGAGCTAGACATAAAAATATTTATTTATACTCACTTTGTTCCCAAAAGAACTTAATGTGCCATATTCAGATGAATAAGAACTTAATTTTAAAGTGTTTTGGTGTTTATAGAAGTATTTTATAAATACTGGTGTTATAAAAGTATTTGCCAAAGACACAATTATCTCCATTTTACAGATGCCAAAATTATAGCTCAGGGGTCTGCAAGGTTAACTAAACTCACTAAAAATAAGAATGAAGCTATGCAACGATTTTCATTATTAGACATTATTAGATATAAATGCTGCTTAAAATTTGGGTTTTTAAAAGATGAAGCAGCAATTCTTAGGGTTAAAGCTTTCTCTCTCTCTCTCTCTTTTTTTTTTTTTTGTCTTTAAATAACAGAACTCTTTTTATACTGGAACCTGGGTTGGGGAATATGGAGAAAGGAAAGGAACTGCAGATAAGCCTATTTGTAAGCTCACTGCTGATTAAACTTTAACATTCATCTAGATATTTTCCATACATTATAACTGCAACTATAGATTACCAGTGATTTCATACTCACTGAACCCATTTCCTGGCCAAGGGCTGCATTGACCACTCCTTTGAGGATATACTCCTGGCAACATAGAATAACACTAATTAATTCCCAAAGAATGTGTAGCTATGAAATCTTTTTCAAATTAATTTCAAGTTACTGCTTTACACATATTATCAAAGTTACCCAGAGTCACTTTTCTCTGTTCCATCCCTGGCTTGAACGAAAGAATTAGGAGAATTTCATTTGGTTTTCAGATATAACATATAAGAATTCACCATATTTGTAAATTCACCATATTGGTAAATTTGTAAAGTCTTAAGCAGAAAAACTCAGTGGAAACCTCAAGAATTTAAGTTTTATTTCAACTCAATGGAAAAAATTAACAATAAAACATTTTTGTAATAATTTTTAGCACTTTATTAGCCACTGCCATTCTTTTTTTTCTAATTTATTTTTATTTCTTTTCAGCGTTAACAGTATTCATAGTTTTTGCACCACACCCAGTGCTCCATGCAATACGTGCCCTCCCCAATACCCACCACCTGGCTCCCCTAACCTCCCACCCCCTGCCCCTTCAAAACCCCTCAGGTTGTTTTTCAGAGTCCATAGTCTCTCATGGTTCACCTCCCCCCCAATTTCCGCCAACTGCCATTCTTTATAACTACATCATATATATCATTTTCCATTTCTAATCATATAATAACTTTTGTTTGCTAATAATCCTTTTCCTAAAGAAAAAAGTATCCTCTGATCTCCATTTGTAAGATATTATCTCCTTTGGAGACCTGAATTCTCACCTTAATTGCTTTCAGAATTGGCTCTATTCCTTAACAGACACCTTCCTTAGCAGCTTTATAAATTTTTTTTATGTAGGTACTATTTTTATCTAAGAGGTTTCATAAAAAGAGCAGTACAAAAGATGCTGAAACTTTTAATACACTTGAGAAATATATCTGTTTAGATTTCATGGGGTCTGGAAAATTTTCAGACTTTCATTCAGTAAGTGCAATGTCTGTTACATGCTTAGTGTACACAGTGTTGGAAATACAAACAGACACAGGCCCTGACTGCAGAGAGTGAACAACCTAGTAGGGGAGAAAGAGAAATTGCAATTATACTAGTGAGATAAGCTTTTAGATCTTGTTGGTTCCATCAGCATTTTAGATTTCAGTTTTTTCAAATCTCAACCCTTCAGAGGAAATGACCACATATAAGGGAGTTTAAAAACATGAAAAAATCCAGAATGCTCATTCTCATATCGAAAGTCTCACAGGACATTCCTAAATCAATAAATATGGTCTTTCCTGAGATTCTACAAGTGAGAATCTTCTCTAACATGCCTTCCTGATACCCTTCTGAAATTCTTTCAACAGAAGTTGGTTAGCAAAATGGTAACACATTTTCAATTACCTGAGGAGTAGTAGGTTCCAGATCCTTGATTAAGTTATAAGCTTCTTGTACATCATCTGAAATGCAAGAAATAAGTAGCTATACTAGTCTGTATTCCACAGCAAACCCTTCTGAAACAGTCCCCAAAAGGTAAGATACTTCAGCATTCAAACATTCATGGAAAGTATGATTTGTTTTATCTGTCCTCTAACTCTCCATCAAGTTCAATGTGGAGTAATTATCCTAAAGATAAGCAAATATCTTAGGAAACCTGTAAGTCATGAAGCACCTAAAAAAATGTTCAAGCTAAGAATATGGACTGAGTATTATAAAGCAATGGTGTTGTAGTTATATAAGTAAAATAACCAATTTTTTAAAAAGACAATATATATTAAGAATGTAGAAGTGAAAAAAAAAGAATGTAGAAGTGAAATGACATGAAGTTTGGGATTTGCTTTAAGACGTTTCAGCAGTAAAAAGGGACAGGAAGAATGGATAAAAGAACGGCAATATTTTGAAGACTGCTGAATCTGGAATGAATATTTTGGGTGTTTATTTTATGTTTATATTATTTTGCTTAGTTTGAAAAATTTATAATAATTAATTTCTGAAATATATAAGATATTTAACTCTGGTCCAAATGCCTATTTCTTTGTGCTTACATATCAAATAGAACTCTTTACAAGTTCATGTTATTTTAATATACACTTACATTTTCCTCGATGAGGAATATGTTGTCTGGCTGGTTTCTACCATGCACCTAAAAAGGCCCACACTGTTAGTCCAGGGGCCACAACACAGTGCCACCACCAATGCATTGTAGCTCCTACCCTGTACTCAACACTGTTAGACCTAAGACTGCTTAGGCGCATGTCTAACAATTTTAACCTTAGTTGGGGGGAGTAAATATCCCAGTCTCTTTGAATCAGTATTTCTCATAAGCAGCCAGAAGCACAAAGAAACAGAAAGGCAGACAATTAGAGCAAACACCATTAAAAAAAAAAAAAAGAACTCAAGAAAATGTGGATGTGCATTATATAAAGAAAAAGAACCACAAGGAAGGGGAAGAAAAAAACAGTAGAAAAACTGAAATAGAATGGATAGAGAACAAAGGACAGAAAAAGAAGAGGAAGAAAGAAAAACAATGAGGGAGAAGGTTGGAAGCAAAAGAAGAGGAAAGAGAGGATAAAGAGAAAAGGCACAACAAATAAGCACCAATAATTTTGTTCTCTCCTATGAACCTGTTGCAAATATATTTTTGGAAGTATTATGGATTTTAAAAGTTAAGCAAGTAGTTCAGTTAGAGGTTAAATGCTCTAAAATATCTCATTATAAGCAAGACCAAGAAAAATTTTTCGTACCTTGACGAAGGTAGTAAATCACTAAGTTTAACCGAGCTTCGGGAATGACATCAACCAGGGGAGGCAAAACCTGCAAAGCTCCTTCACCTCCTCGGAAGACAACCTAAAGATAGAGAAAGTCAGTTATTATGGCAATAAGTATGAATATATTTATTGGTGGAAATGTTTAATTAAGGAGTTGCCATTTATAACTGGGTACTCAGTTATTCTTTCAATATATTTTTGAAGCTCTCAATATACACACCACCTTGACCCCATTGAAAGCAGGCTATTATCTAAATTATAGTAAGTGTAAGAAACAGAATAAAGGCATAAGCCTACTGTATACATTTCCTTTTCTCTTCATAAGAACTGCAGAAAACTCTTTAAAGTACCCCAAAATTAATAAAACATTTTTCTAGACAGATATTTTGTATCAAAAGCTCCAAGAATGGGGTACCTGGGTGGCTCAAACATCTAATTCTTCTTTTTTTTAAATGGCTTTATTTGTCTGAGAGAGAGAGCGTGCACGTGCATGAACAAGCAGGGTTAGAGGCAGAGGAAGAGGCAGAATCAGACTCCCTGCTGAGCAGAGAGCCTGATTCCAGCACCCTGAGATCATGACCTGAGCCAAAGGCAGAGGTTTGACCAACTGAACCACCCAGGCTCCCCATGTATCTAACTCTTGATTTTGCCTCAGGTCATGATTTCAGGGTTGTAGGATCAAGCCCGAAGTTGGGCTACGCCTGGCATGGAGTCCAAGTGGGATTCTCTCTCCCTCTCCCTCTGGTGCTCCCTCTCTTTTTCTAAAGACAAATGAACAAACTCTATGAAGGAATTTATATAACCTTTCTGAGCCCGTTTCCTCATCTCTAAATGGCATTAATAACGCCTATCAGGATTATTATGAGGGTTGAATGAGTTAAAGTGGGCTAAATGTGTGGTACATAGTGGTAATATTTAATTAACACAGTAAACACTCATTAGCACCTACTGTACACACGGGATTAGAGTAAGCACTGGGGTTATAGCAGGAATGAATCACTCCCGTCACTACATAGGCTACACTCAAGTGGGGAGACAGCCTCAAACAGCAAACACATAAGTTTTACTTCATTTGACAGTAAATGCTATAGAGAAAAGCTAAAACAAAATACCATTCAGGAAAGCAGGTTTGTGTGCTCTTGTATACCCAGAGCCTAGGACAGTGTCTAGCATATACCAGTTGTTTCACAAATAAATAATACAGAAATCAAGGCCATCAGATATGAACTACCTAATCTCCCCTTTCTAACTAAAAAATATCCACTTGGTCAGCTTTCTCGATTCTTCTTTGTCTGAGATGTTCCCTTCTTCTGCTAAGGTTAATTTTTTTGTCTTCTTGATCTCAAGACTTAAAAAAAAATTAATTCCAGTATAAATTAATATACAGTGTTATATTAATTTCAGATGTACAATATAGTAATTCAACAATCCTATCCATTACTCAGTGCTCATCATGATAAATGTAATCTTCATCCCCATTACCTATATCCCCCATTCCCCCAATCACCTCCCTTCTGCTAATCACCAGTTTATTCTCTATAGTTAAGAGTCTGTTTTTTGGTTTGTCTTTTTTATTTTGTTTCTTAAATTCCACGTATGAGTGAAATCATATGGTATTTGTCTTTGTCTAACTGACTTATTTCACTTGACATTATACTCTCTAGATCCATCCATGCTGTCCCAAATGGCAAGATTTCATCCATTTTTATTGGTGAATAGTATTCCATGGTAGCCATTGGAATCCATTGTATCCATTCTTCTTTATCCATTCATCTATTGATGGACACTGGGTTGCTTCCATATTTGGCTATTGTAAATAATGCTGCAAAAACATAAGGGTCAATGTAATTTTTTGCATTAGTGTTTTCAAGCTCTTCAGGTAATTACCCAGTAGTGGAATTACTATATCACATGGTAATTCAATTTTTAATTTTCTGAGGAAGCGCCTTACTGTTTCCCAGAATGGCTGCACCAGTTACATTACCACCAATTGTGCATAAGGGTTCCTTTTTCTCCACATCCTTGTCAACACTTGTTGTTTCTTATGTTTTTGATTTTAGCCATTCTGACAGGTGTGAGGTGTACCTCATTGTGGTTTTGATTTGCATTTCCCCGATGATAAGTGATGTTGAGCATTTTTACATGTGTCTGTTGGCTCTCTGTATGTCTGTCTTCTTTGGAGAATGTTCATGTCTTCTGCTCATTCTTAAATTAGATTATTTGGGTTTTTTGGTGTTGAGTTGTAGAAGTTCTTTTTTTCCTTTTTCTTTTTCTTTTTTTTCTCCACACCCAGTGTGGAGCACAGGGCAGGGATTGAATTTACAACTCTGAGATCCAGACCCGAACTGAGATCAAGAGCCAGACACTTAACCAAATGAGCCACCCAGGCACCCCAAGTTCTTTAAGTTCTTTATACATTTTGGATACTAACCACTTATTGGATGTGTCATTTGCAAATATCTTCTCCCACTCAATACGTTGTCTTTTTGTTTTGTTGATTGTTTCATTGGCCGTCCAGAAGTTTTTACTTTTGATGTAGTCCCAATATTATTTTTGCTTTTGTTGTGCTTGACTCAGAAGACATATCTAGAAAAATGTTTCATGGCTGATGTCAGAAAGATTACTGCCTGTGGTCTCTTCTAGGATGTTTATGGTTCAGGTCTCACATATAGGTTCTTAATCCATTTGGTGTTTATTTTTGTGTATGTTATAAGAAAGTGGTCCAGTTTCATTCTTCTGCATGTAGCTGTCTAGCCTGCCCAACACAATTTGTTGAAGAGATTTTTCCCCATTGTATATTCTTGCTTCCTAATTGACCATATAATTGTGTGTTTATTTCTGGGTTCTCTATTCTGTTCTGTCTGTTCTTATGCCAGTACCACAGTATTTTGATTACTATAGCTCTGTAGTATATCTTTAAATCTGGGATTGTGCTATCTCTAGTTTTGTTCTTTTCTCTTTTTCAAAATTGCTTTGGCTATCTGGGGTCTCTTATAATTCCATACAAATTTAAGAATGTTTGCTCTAAGTTCTGTGAAAAATGCTGTTGGTATTTTTATAGGGATTGCATTAAATCTGTAGATTGCTTTGGGTAGTAAAAACGTTTTGACAATGTTTGTTCTCCCAATCCATGGATCTCATAACTTTTAAGTCAATCTGGATCTTGTTTCTCTATTAATTATTCTATCTTCATTAGTCCTGGTCCTACTTCTCAGCTTTAAACATACACAAAGGTTTTTGCTTTCTTGAAAAATCTTTCTCTTGGTGCCATTGTTCCCTGGAGAGTACCCTATTTTTCTACTTCCTTTTAAGGCCACACTTCAAAATTGTGTGGCTTACTGCTGCAACCTTATTATTCTCTCACTGCTTAACTCCCATTCCCAGCACACTAGTGAACTTAACTCTCTTTCTTCCATGTTTAGTTGTCAGGACTATAGCTATCATTTCTCTTATAAAACTCCTAAATCTGCTCTCCAGTCTTGATCTCTCTCCAAGCTTGATTTCCAGACTACTATCTCTAACACATCATTCTCCACAAAAATTTAAGTTGATAAACTAGATGAGAAGTGAAAAGAGGCAGAAGCTCATAATAGAAACTATCCAGAAAAAATTATATCTGTGATGGAGGCCTGAATTAGAGAAGGAATGGAATAAATGTA
Organism: Mellivora capensis; assembly: GCA_004024625.1. NCBI lineage: Eukaryota > Metazoa > Chordata > Mammalia > Carnivora > Mustelidae > Mellivora > Mellivora capensis. The sequence goes on along the minus strand of PISX010008179.1, from coordinate 34,768 downwards.
AAACTTAGCCAAGAAAGAATCAACAGGATTAAGTGACCAAGCAGAAATCAGAGGGAAAAGGGAGGATAGAGCCTAAAGCAGAACTGGTGCTAAAAAAAGGAATAGAGAAATCAGAAGGAACAGGTTATTACTGATGCCATTCTTCAGATTCTCTGAAACTCAGAAATATCATGGAATTTTCCCAGTGTCCCCAGGTGTCTGAGTTGAGAGAAGGGGCTCCGTATCCACAATATTGCATGATCAATTAAACGGAACCTAAATATGGACACCTTTTTTTTTTTTTTATCAGTGGTCATCACAGTCCAGCCTTCAACCTGACCGCCTCTTTACTTCTCCACTAAGACTTTCCTTTTCACTATGCTGCAGGCACACTTTCTGTTCTAGTAAGCTTAGCCTGCTCATGACTTTTCATATATGTCATTTTTGTTCTAATTCCGTATCCTTGCCTTCAATGAACCCTCTAAATCTCAGCCATCCTTTGAAGATGAACCTGAGTTGGACTTTCACCAGAAAAATCCTTCCCATTTATTGTAACCCACAAGGAGACAGGTTTCTTGGTCTTTGCCAACAAAATGAACTCTCGGGCCCTACACTGCCTTGCACTTCTTTCTAAACGTTACGCATGTGTTACTGCCCTCCCAGTAAGGGTTTCCTTGAGGTAAGAACCTGATATCTGAAACTTATTTTTCTTTCCTCCATAGCAAGAGTTCACTTGGAGTAGAGAAGTATTTCTTGCAGTATCTCCCTTCATTTCCCCTTCTAACTGCTGTGATATACCAAAATAGGCTATAAGACTCAATTCAGTCAAGACAGGAAACTGCTATTCACCAGATTGTGCCTGATGAGTTCTTTAGCAAACTCAAAGGAAGAAGAAGCGTTGTCCATCAAGCTTTTGAGTTCTGCCTGAAATTAAAAAAGGAAAGCCTTAGGAAAATGACAAGTGTATAGTTCTTATACCACATATTTGCACAATGTTTTATAGTTTACACAGAATTTAACATGCCATTTCATTAATATTTCATTTGTTCCTCAGGACTTGAAGAGTCAGTGTGATCGTTAACTTCATTTTACCGATGAGAACATTGAGGCTTATAAACAATAAATGACTTGAAACGTACACTAAGCAGTAAGTTTGAAACGGGTGAGTTCATGTCTGAAGACTCCTACTTAATCTTTCCTTGCAGAGTCAAAGGTGATTAAGGAGCTAAACTTTTAAAAACTGGGGTTGATTCTTCAATCTGACCATTCCACCTATATCCCAAATTCTCTTAGTACCTCCTTTCGGCTGCATTGTTATACAGCACAATTAAAATACCTTCTATTATTTATTAGACCTATCAGATCTCTTCTGTATTCTCTCACCCCCTTCACTCCCTGTAGAACAAATGGCCAGCCATTTCCAGCATCTTCGCTAATATACTAGATTCACCTATCCTCCCTCAGCTTTTTGTTATTCCTACCTTGCCAATCTATAATTTTGAGTTATCTTCCTTTCTTCCTTTTTCTACTTCCATCAGTTAGGTAGCTAAGCTTCTCAGGATAAAATAATTAAATTCTTGATTGTTCTCACTAACCACTACAAACGTGTTCTATTTGATCACATATGGAATTGAGCACCTACCTCAGCAAACTTTTTTTTTTAATTTCTTTTTTTTTTTAAGATTTTATTTATTTATTTGACAGAAAGAGAGAGAGATCACAAGTAGGCAGAGGCAGGCAGAGAGAAAGGGGGGAAGCAGGCTCCCCGCTGAGCAGAGAGCCTGATGTGGGGCTCGATCCCAGGACTCTGAGATCAGGAACTGAGCTGAAGGCAGAGGTCTAACCCACTGAGCCACCCAGGCGCCCTCTCAGCAAAATTTTTATTAATCCCTTCTCTTGTCCACAGCAGCAATTCCAAAGTGTTTGGTAATATTAGGCTAGATCAGCAGTTTGCAAGCTTTTTGATGTCAGGATATCTTTTACAATCTTAAAAATTTTTAAGGATCCCCAAGAGCTTTTGTTTGCGTGGGTTATAGCCCACGTAAATAGCCCATAGTACAATATATATTGTATTAGAAATTAAAAAAGAAATTTTAAAGTATTCAATTAATCAAACATAAGAAGAAGCCCACTACACATTAGCATAAATATATTTCATTTAAGAAAACTGCATTTATGGAACAAAAACTCAGTGAGAAGAATAGTACTGTTTTATATTTTTGCAAATCTCTTTAATGTCTGGCTTAAAAGAGGACAGCTAGATTAGCATGTCTCTATCTGCATTTGATGTATTTTGAAATATGCTGTCTCTGGAAAGCTTCACTGCACACTTGAGCAAAAGGAAAGTGAAAAGGCAAAATCTTTTATATCATAAGGACAATTCTTATTTAAGGCAGAGCCAGCCGGAACTAGGGCTGGCCAAGTGAGATGCCTAGGGCACAGAACTGAAAGCAGCACTCACTGCACATGAAACGATGTTCAACATCATTAGTCATCAGAGAAATGCAAATCAAAACCACAATGAGATTCCACTGCACATCCAACAGGATGGCCACAATAAAAATGTCAGATAATAAATGCTGGCAAGGATGTAGAGAAATCGAAACTCTTATACACTGATGGTGGGAATGTAAACTGGTGTAGCTACTCTATAAAACAGCCTGGCAGTTCCTCAATTAAATATAGAACTCTATATAACCCACCGATTCCACTCCTAGGCATAAGATCAAGAGAAATGGAAACATGTCCAACACATGCCCAAGAACATGTACACAAATGCTTATAACAGCATTATTCATAATAGGCCAAAAGTGAAAATGACCCAAATGTCCATCAGCTGACAAATGGAAAAATAAAATGTACTGTATCCGCATAATAGAATATCATTTGATTACAAACAGAATGAAGTACAATATAGGCTACAACATGATGAAATTTATAAACATGCTAAGTAAAAGAAGACAGTCATAAAAGTTTACACATTGTATATAACTTTTATATGAAATATCCAGAATTGGCAAATCTAGAGTCAGAAAGCAGATATGCAATTGCTTGGGCTGGGGGGTTGGGGGGCCAGGGGTTGATGGAGTTCCTAAGGAGCATGGGGTTTCTTTTTGAGGTAATGCAAATGCTCTAAAACCGAGCTGGTGATTGCACATATCTGTGAAAAGAATGAGAGCTTTGTGTGTGCACTGTGCCAGGTACCAGGACACACATGTCAAAAGACACAGTTTCAATACTCAGTGAGCTTGTCTAGATGAAAGATAATTAGGCAATTATCAAATAGTACACATGCTATTTTATGTATGTATATATACATATATATCTATAAATATACCTATATGTATCTATCTATCCATTCATCTATTTATATATAATCACATATAAGAGTAAAGAAGAAAGTAGCCCTAAATTTGCAGTCAAGTCTGTGGACTTTAGGGTCACATAGACAAGGGTTTGAGATCTGAATTTGTCACTTGTTAGTTGTAAAGCTTTGGGAAAGTTATTTAAATTACCTCAAGAATTAAGTGAATCATTACACATTATGTCATGCTTACTACAGAAGGGCAGAATATTACTGGTGTTTGTGGAGAGAATGAGCCATAGAATATTGGATGTATTATACAAATTCCTAGAGGAATGCCTGATTTTTAAGTGGCTTAATAAAATTATGGGCAAACACAAACTGTATTCTATTGCTAACACCCTCCCCCCCCCCCCAAAAAAAAGTTTGTCAGGATACATTTGACATTGTTGTCGACTGCTGGAATACATTATAAAATTAATATGTAACCTGCACAGACACCATTTCAAATGAAAAAGCATGTCTTTTGGGCGACAGGAAATACAGTTTGGTGCCCTGACTTGCATCATGCTAGTCCTCCAGAATATTGGTTAACCATGCTACCCATATCAGACTATGGAAAGAACATGTGCAGACAAAATGTAAACATTTAACAGACTGGAAAAAATTTGGAAAAACTCCCAAGATTAATTCAAGATAGAAAGGCAAGAATATATTTCTTTGATTTGTTCGTACCAAAGGTCATAAACTCTACCAGTTTACCATTAAACTGCTGGAGCTGGAAACTAGCCAATTAGGCAGACCCGGGGGGACTCTGTAGTTGCAGTGAGTACAACCAAGAATGTATTGTACATAACATATAAATGGACTGCTCGAGTGCATACTAAGCAATTGAAGTGGTGGGCATTTGTATTTGCCACAACAGACCACTTTTATCAACATAAGCCACAAAAAGTGAATCTGGGCCTATGCTAAGGGCACACGCTTTCCATTCTACCCCTCTCCCACAATTATTAAACACTGTTTCACTCAAGAGCTGAGTCTGCTGTCAGCTAAAATATGGAAATAATGTCCCTTGCTATGGCATTTACACAGTGAATTTTGCTTTGATAGAGTTAGTTTGATGGTTTCAGTTCCTTCCTCTCCTCCCAGTGGCATGATAGCAGCTGGAACTGTTTTTTTGGACAAGGGTGGGCTTTTAAAATTTTGACACATGCACAAATTTTACATCAAATTTTGATGGCTTCTGACATCAACTAAAATAATGGTTGAGGAACTAATTTCCATGGCCCCTCTCACACTGTTAATCTAAAAATAGCCTGCATCGGGGCACCTGGTTGGCTCAGTTGGTGGTGTGGGTGACTCTTGATCTTGGGATTATAAGATCGAGCCCCATGTCGGGTGCAGACAGTACTTAATAAAATCTTTTTAAAAATCACCTGTTTATTACATAAATAAATAAATAGCTATAAATAGGTAAAGTATAGAATATGCCCCCTTTTTTCCCCCTCTCTTTGTATATGTTTATGTATGTGTGTGTGCATATAACGTTAAATAAAAGGGGGTCCCTTGTATGGCCTACTATGCACGCTCCGTTTCCTATATAAAGAGAGCTGTAGCAGAATTTATCCACAGAATTGCCAGAGAAACTAAATAATAGATACAAACCATTCTGCATATGCCTGGAAGTTAGCTAATTTCCAAGTATTTATAAAACGTTTACCACTATTGCCTCATGGGATAACCCTGAAAGATTTGTACCAAGCAGAATGAGGCATTCCAGGAAATGAGAATGTTATACGCAAAGCCATGATAGTAGGAAAACATGGTGTGTGAAATAACATCAATGGCTAGATGGGAGAGGACAGGCTAGGGCAGGGAAATTGTTTAAAGAATCGAAATAAAAGATGAGGAGTGCCCAGACTAGAGCAGTGGTAGAGGAGAAGAGATAGCTAAGATGCAGAACTGACAGGAACTGGTGGATGTTTAGATGGGGCGCTGAAGAAAAAGACAGATGGAAATCTTAGGTTTGGGATGGGATTTACATGCTGGAGACAATGAACCACAGAGCCACAAACCTATTTTAGAGGAAAAAGAACAACTGTCCAGTTTCGACATATTTAAGGTAATGTAAAGCATCTAGGTAAAGATCGTCTACAATACATTAGACACACAGAATTCAGAAATCAACATTTTTTTAGAATATCTAATCAATATAAATATTTATATATAGTTGGTTCTTACAGAGTCACCCTGGCAATAACAAAGGGGTATTATATTAACTAGGAGTTACAAATAATAGAGTCTTATGAATAACCCAAAATGTATAGGGTTATTCAAAGTGGAATTAAGTAAATTAAAAACACATTTCCATCACTACCTCAGCTGCTTTGCCATTGTAAAGGCGAAAATGATTACAGGCCTTAAGATTGAGTGCGATGGTGCTATCAGGAATTTGCTGAAGGTAAACTGCCAGAACTTCTTGAGACACATCATAGTAATCCAACTTGTAGTAACATAGGGCCACGTATACATTGAGGGCAAGGTATTCCCTATTAGATGAAAGAATTAAGGTTAACAGTTTAAGTCTACTTCATAGGAAGGTTGTTAAACTACAAAGACTTCTTTAATGGCTCAAACTGACAGCCAGGTGAGGAGGACATGAACTTGCCTTTTGAATAAAGAAGGCAAGGTATCATCAGTGCAATATTTTTCTTTTGTATTGTAGTATGTAGATGTTGTGATTTAAGTAGACAGAGAGATGACAACTAAAGGAGAAAGGGAAGCATTCAACTCCTCCCAGTTCATGTTAAAAAGACCAAACTAAGGCATGCTGGAACTGGGCTAAACTGTAAATAAGCACGTACCAGACAAAGGACAGACACACAAAGCAAGCAGACTCAATGACTGGGAAGGGGAAAGGGGTTGAGTGCAGGTAAGCAAAAGGGGAGAAGGCAGGTGGATGAGATACTTTTGGGAAGTGGGAGAGATACCCAGTGGTCAGTGATAAAGTTGGAATGTTAGTTCTTCAAAATGTTTTATTTCTAATTTTGTCGGCAAGTTCCCTACAACCTAATACAATGCTGAAATGATAAATTTAGACCATGCATTTTCAACAGGGGCTATATCATCCCCAAAGGGGTAAAGATCCTTATAAAGAAGTGGAAAACTGTACTCATTTTAAGTATAAAGCATAGATATACGTTCAGTCTATACATGGACATACAGTGTATCTGTGGTTTTAAAATTTCACGAGAAGGTGATGGGGTGGGGGGAAGACCAAAAAGACTCCTTGAAAGGGTGAGAGTGAAATAAAAGTGGAGAATCTGGAGAATAAGGAGTTCTTAATCGGACCACATTATTAGCTAAGCAGATCTGAACACATGGTAATAATAGGTCGAAAGAACACTAGGTCCTCAGCCAAATCGGTTACATTTTGTAACAAATGGGATTTGGAGTAGACATGAAAGGACACAGACCTGTTATCTAGCAGTATTCGCTTATAAATATCAATGGCTTCTTGGTAGTGAGATCGCATATAGTGGATTGAGGCCAAACTGAGTTGATCTTCTGTGATATCCTGAAGATTCTGATGAAAGTTCATCAACTTCTTCTCATCATTAAACTAAAATTGTCAGAGGGAAAAAGACATGTAAAGATTCATGACAGTGTACAGCTAATCACCACCTATGGTACAGAGATTTTAACTCCTTCTTCTTCAGCCATTTAGTCTCTCAGTTCTCCCTATTTCCCTTCAGTTCCTTGTCTTCTCTCCTGTCCCTCCTTCAGAGTAAGAATGAAAACAGCCTCTGGAGGCAAAGCCCTTGAGTCACAGCTAATATTAATTACTTGACCCCCACCTCCTCCTTCCTTTCTATTTTCCCCTATGTCTTTTTATCATTCTTAATGCTGTTTATAAGAGAGACATTTTAAAATATAAAGACACAGTAAGGTAGAAAGTTTAAAAGTATGTAAAGAGAGGGGCACCAGGGTGTCTCATCTTAAGTATATAAGGAGATATAATAGACAAACACTAACAAAAGAGAGTGGTGTAGGTATACAAACATGACAAAGGAGACTTTATGTGAAGAGAAATTTTTAGAGATAGGGACATTGCACAATGATGTTTCAATCCACTGATGGACAGAACAATTCTAAATTTGTAAGTACTTAATGATAGAGTCTGAAAAACATGTAATGCAAAAACTGAAAGAACTAAACAGAGACGGATAATTACACTATGAAACTTTTAAATGTACTAAGAATATTCGTTTTCATATACTGCCTATGGATGATTTGATAAAGTTTCCACAAAATAATTTAGAAATATCAATTAAAAGCTTTATTTTAAAAAATATTTATTTTAGAGCGAGAGGGAATCTGCGCACGTGTATATATGTGTGTGTATACATATGAGTATATATATATATATATATATGGAATATAACTCAGCCATGAAAAAGAATGAAATCTTGCCATTTGGGACAAAAGGATGGATCTAGAGAGTATAATGCCAAGTGAAATATATCAGTTAGAGAAAGTCAAATACCATATGATTTCACTCATATGTGGAATTTTTTTTCAAAATCTTTTTTTTAAAGGTTTTATTTATTTATTTAACAGAGACACACAGAGATCACAAGTAGGCAGAGAGGCAGGCAGAGAGAAAGGAGGAAGCAGGCTCCCTGCTGAGCAGAGAGCCTGATGCAGGCCTTGATCCCAGGACCCTGGGATTATGACCTGAGCCAAAAGCAGAGGCTTAACCCACTGAGCCACCCAGGCACCCACTCATATGTGGAATTTAAGAAATAAAACAAATGAGAAGAGAGAGACAGGCAAACCAAGAAACAGACTCTTAATGATGGTACCAGAGGGGAGGTGGGTAGGGGGATGGATTAAATAGGTGATAGGGATTAGTAAGTATTAAAAAATTAAAAATAAACAAATAGACATATACACACATATGTATAATATGAAAGTCAAATAACTGGGAAACATTAAATTATGATACACGCATACAATGGAATGTTATAAATGCCATTTTAAAAAGTCACAGTCTTGGGGCACCTGGGTGGCTCGGTGGGTTAAGCCTCTGCCTTCAGCTCAGGTCATGATCTCAAGGTCCTGGGATTGAGCCCCAAATTGGGCTCTCTGCTTGGCAGGGAGCCTGCTTACCCCTCCCCCTCTGCCTGCCTCTCTGCCTGCTTATGATCTCTTTCTCTGTCAAAAAAATAAATAAAATCTAAAAAAAAAAAGTCACAGTCTTAAAGACTATTTAGTGACTCAGGGATATGCTCATTGTATAAAGGTAAGTTTAAAAAAAAAGGCAGAATACAAAAACATATATTTGGCATGAGGCTCATTCTTCAAAACAAAAAAATGAACAAAATATAAATATGTGTATAAAAATAATTATCTTTATTTATTTGAGAGAGAGAGAGAGCACAAGCAGGAGGAGAGGCAGAAGGAGAAGTAGACTCCCTGCTGAACAGAGAACTCGATATGGGGCTCGATCCCAGGACCCTGGGATCATGACCTGAGCTGAAGGCAGATGTTTAACCAATGGAGCTACCCAAGTACCCCTTAAAAATAATTATCTTAAATGGAGATATAAGATAACAAAAGGCTGAAATGCAGTTTCCTTTATCATTTATTTTTTTAATTTAAATTTTAGGTAGTTAACATACAGTGCAATATTGGTTTCTGAAGTAGAATTCAGTGATTCATCACTTACAACACCCAGTGCTCATCGTAACAAGTGCCCCCTTTAATGTCCATCACCCATCTAGCCCATCCCCCACCCACCTCCCTCCATCAACCCTGTTTGTTCACTATCATTAAGAGTTTCTTATGGCTTATTTCCCTCTCTCCTTTTTTCACCTCTTCCCTCTTCCCATATGTTCATCTGTTTTCTTTCTTAAATTCCACATATGAGGGAGATCATATGGTATTTGTCTTTCTCTATTTCACTTAGCATAATAAACTCTAGCTTCATCCATGTCATTGCAAATGGCAAGATTTCATTCTTTTTTTATGACTGAGTTATAGCCCATTGTACATATATACCACATGTTCTTTATCCATGCGTCAGTCGATGGACATTTGGGCTCTCTCCATAGTTCGGCTAGTCTTGATAATGCTGCTTATTATAAACACTGGGGTGCACATATTCCTTTGAAGCTATATTTTTATATCCTTTGGGTAAATACCTAGTGGTGCAACTGCTGGATCATAGGGTAGTTCTATTTGCATTTTTAAAAAGATTTTATGTATTGATGTGAGAGGGAGAGAGAGAGCATGAGTATGGGGAGGGGCTGCGAGAGGGGGAAAAGCAGACTCTCCACTGAGGGAAGAACCTGACTCTAGACTCTATCCCAGGACCCTGAGATCATGACCTGAGCCAAAGTCAGATGCCTAAGCAACTGAGCCACCCAGGTGCCCCTGGGCAGTTCAATTTGTAACATATTTTGAGGAACCAGCATGCCATTCTCCAGAGTGGTTGCACCAGTTTGCATTTCCACCAACAGTGCAAGAGAATTCCCCTTTCTTTGCATCCTCACCAACCCCTGTTGTTTCTTATGTTGTTAATTTTAGCCATCCTGACATGTGAGATGGTATCTCATCATGGTTTTGGTTTATATTTCCTTGATGCTGAGTGATGCTGAGCATCTTTTCATGTGTCTATTAGCCATTTGGGTATCTTTTCTGGAAAAGTGTCTATTCATGTCTTCTGCCCATTTCTCAATTGGGTTATTTGTTTTTTGGGTATGGAGTTTGATTAAGCTCTTTGTAGATTTTGCAAATATTTTCTCCCATATTGTAGGCTGCCCTTTTAGTTTTGTTGACTGTTTTCTTTGCTGTAGAGAACTTTTTTATCTTGATGAAGTCCCAATAGTTTACTTTGGCTTTTGTTTTCCTTGCCTCAGGAGAGGAATCTAGCAAGAAGTTGCTATGGCTGAGGTAAAAAAGGTTGCTACCTATATTCTCCTCAAGGATCACGATGGTTTCCTGTCTCACATTAAGGTCTTTCACCCAATTTGAATTTATTTTTGTGTATGGTGTAAGAAAGTCTAGTTTCATTCTTCTGCCTGATGCTGTCCAGTTTTTCCAACACCATTTGAAGAGAATGACTTTTTTTCCATTGGATATTCTTTCCTGCTTTGTCAAATATTAGTTGACCATACAGTTATGGGTCCATTTCTGGGTTCTCTATTCTGTTCCACTGATCCAAGTGTCTATTTTTGTTCCCGTACCACAATGTCTTATCACCACAGCTTTGTACTAAAGCTTGAAATCTGGAATCATGATGCTTTCAAGTTTTGTTTTTCTTTTTCAGAATTGCTTTGGCTATTCAGGGTCTTTTGTGGTTCCATACAAATTTTAGGACTATTTGTTCTAGCTCTGTGAAAAATGCTGGTGGTATTTTGATGGGGATTGCATCAAATGTATAGATGGCTTTGGGTAGTACAGACACTTTAACAATGTTTGTTCTTCCAATCCATGAGCATGGAATGCTTTTCCATTTCTTTATGTCCTCTTCAATTTCTTTCATAAGTGCTCTATAGTTTTCAGAGTACAGATGTTTTATTTCTTTAGTTAGATTTATTCCTGGGTATCTTATTGTTTTTGACACAATTGCAAATGGGATTGATTCCCTAATTTCTTTGGTGTATAGAAATGCCAACAGATTTTTGCACATTGACTTTATATTCTACGATTTTGCTGAAATCATGTATCAGTTCTAGCAATCGTTTGGCAGAGTGTTTCAGGTTTTCTTTTATGTAGAGTATCATGTCATCTGCAAATAGTGAAAGTTTCACTTCTCCCTTGCCAGTGTGGATATCTTTTATTCTTTTTGTTGATCTGACTGCTGAGGCTAAGACTTCCAGTACCATGTTAACTAGTAATGGTAAGAGTGGACATCCTTGTCTTGTTCCTGACCATAGGGGAAAGGCTCTCAGTTTTTCCCCACTGAGGACAGTATTAGCTGTGGGTCTCTTGTATATGGCCTTTATGATGTTGAGGTGTTCTATCTATTCCTACTTTGTTGAGTTTTTTTTAATCAAGAAAGGATGCTATATTTTGTCAAATGCTTTTTCTGCATCTATTGACAGGATCATACAGTTTTTATCCTTTTATTAATAAATTGTACCACATTGATTGATTTACAAATATTGAACCACACTTGTAGCCCAGGAATCAATCCCACTGGATGGTGGTGAATAATTACTTTAATGTACTATTGAATTCAATTTGCTAGTATTTTATTGAGAATTTTTGCATCTATGTTCATTAAGGATATTGGCCTGTAATTCTCCTTTTTAGTGGGTGTAGATTTTATTTTCTCTTTCAACTTTTGTTTACTTATATTTTGTTTAATAGAATTAACGTGTAACTTCTATAATATGGAAAATTATTTTTAAGAAACCATTTTATGATGATGACCAAAATTACTGCTATAAGCCAGGGGTGCCTGATTGGTTCAGAAGGTACAGAATGTGACTCTTGCTCTTGGGGTCATGAGTTCAAGCCCCATTTTGAGTGTAGAGCTTACTATAAAAAAAGAAAAGAAAATTTGGGGTGCCTTGCTGGCTCAGTTGGAAGAACCTGTGACTCTTGATCTCAGGGTTGTCAGTTCGAGTTCCCTGTTGAATATAGAGATTTACTTAAATGAATAAACAAAAACTTAAAAAGGGGGTACTTGAGTGGCTCAGTCAGTTAAGCATCTGACTCTTGATTTCAGCTCAGGTCATGATCTCAGAGTCCTGCATCAGGCTCCACACCGGATATGGAGCCTGCTCGAGATGCTCTCTCTCACTCCCCCACCCTACTCTAATGTGCTCTCTCTCTTAAAAACAAAACAAAACAAAACTTACTGCTATAAGGCAATTCTGAAAAGTGTGTGTTTCTAGGAGTTAAGACAAGGTGTTAGAGTCTGCTTCCAAGAGACAATAGGAGAGTTGAAACAAACTAATTTTAATGACTACTACTTAAAAAGAATGAAAATCTAACATCTCTTATTAGTAAAGAACACTAAGAAAAAAAATCCTATAAAATCAATACCTATATTCTACTTGTTCTAAAAATACCATTAATAAGCATTTCTAGTTCATTATCTTTCACCATTGTTTTTAATAAGGAGTAAGAAAAAATATTTTAAAACAAAAAATGTGATATGAGAACATAAATACCTTATGAGCCAAGTGGAAAAGGAGGCGGTTTTGAAGTCGGCTTTTTGGAGCTGTAAAAAAGACGTTCAAACTGCTTATTAATTGTCTATGGCACTTAGTCCTTTGCAAGAATAACATGAGACTCAGATAATCTTCCCAAATCCATATGTATGTGACCCTGATATGTCCTAACTATAATACATATTATTTTCATCTGGTCTCTACCTGCAGAAGGTGCAACTGCATCAGGAACTAGAAAAAAAAAGTTCTCTTCTTCCCCAGCACTTGTTCTACTAGTTTCTGTCATGGTGACCCACAGCACAGGACGCCACACACACAGTTCTGGTAGCAGCCCCCCACCACACTGCTCACACACTGACCAAACACTGGAAATAAAGTTATGTTTATCCCAATTCATGTAGAAATCCATGTCATTCAGCTGTTCTTCCAAGTATTCTTTGTCAATTCCTTCTGAAATCTCCTTTTCTACAGTTACAGAGCCATATTTCCTTAAATACTAGCTCAATCTCTACTCCACAGATCTTTGAGCATGATCATCGGCCACACTTAAACACTCAACCAGGTGAAAAGGTTAACACTTTTCAAGATCCAAATCCCGTTTGCACTGCTGAAGAATTTTCCTAATTCTGGATGCCTAACCCTACATTTTTTTTTAAGATTTTATTTATTTATTTATTTGAGAGACAGAGATCACAAGCAGGCAGAGAGGCAGGCAGAGAGAGAGAGGAGGAAGCAGGCCCCTCGCTGAGCAGAGACCCTGACCCTAGGACCCTGGGATCATGACCTGAGCTGAAGGCAGAGGCTTTAATCCACTGAGCCATCCAGGCGCCCCCATTTTTTTTTTTTAACAGAAAAAAACTCATACTTCAAAGCATAAAAACGAAAAAAATTATATGGCAAGACAGATAGCTACCCTGATCACTTTCTATGTGTCTGACACTATTCTAGGCCCAGATACAGTCTAGAAACATAAGAAAAATAAGTAACTTACAGGCCTATATAACTAGATTAAGAAAAACTATATCAGAACACAGGACACAGTTTGGGTACAAATCAAGAAAGGGTCCCAGTTCCATGTGATCCCTGAATTTGAACTGGAACAGTTCCTAAATATGTATGAATCTGTTAATTCTCTAAGAATTCTATCCTGGAATATATTCTTCCCTAACAAATTTCCTAACAAACATTCCCTTGCCCAGTTTCTCTACATTTCTTTGAATTTAATTTGATGCATACTCTCATTATTCTTAACCCTTCCTCCCCTGTTTCTCTTTGCCCTGTTCTTTTTTTTTTTTTTTTTAAGATTTTATTTATTTGTCAGAGAGAGAGGGAGAGAGAGTGACCAAGCACAGGCAGAGTGGCAGGCAGAGGCAGAGGGAGAAGCAGGCTCTCCGCCGAGCAAGGAGGCCGATGTGGGACTCGATCCCAGGGCGCCGGGATCATGACCCGAGCCGAAGGCAGCCGCTTAACCAACTGAGCCACCCAGGCGTCCCAGTCTTTGCCCTGTTCTTATTTGCAAGTTGATGTCCAGTTCATAGACGGCTATCAGGACAAGTAAAGCAAACGACAACTAGTCTGGATTTTTCAAGCAGAAATTACTTGATTTCTCATTCAGAAGCAGGGAAAACAGCTATCAAATCCACATCCCTAGGGCTTAGACAGCTACCTCCAACTCCTACAACAGCATGAATATCCTACACCATGAGGGGGCCTAAGAAAGAGAACTTGCTCTTTTGTTTCTTTCATTCTGCTTATCTGCTGTAGCTTCTGGGAAGGTGGGGTGGGGATAGGAAGCAGCACAGAGATTAACGCTCTCTTTAAACATAAAATTGCTCAGATTCAATGTTCTTTGAAGATTAAATCTATTTTTCATTTTTTTTAAAATTTTATTTTAAAGTAATTTCTACACCCAACATGGGGCTTGAACTTACAACCCCAAGATCAAGAGTCATATGCTCTACCGAGTGAGCCAGCCAGGCGCCCCTATTTTCTAGTTTTCTAATTGTACTTGGTTTTTCCTCAATAAAAAAAGGAATTAAATATGTTTTAAAATCTCCAAAATAACTCATAGCATTAGTGATGAATACTGGATGTTAAAGGGGCCATTTTACCTTTAAATCCAGCGGCTTCAGCTTGTTTGTACATTCCAAGAAAAAAGTAGGTACAGGCTAGGTTCACCCAGACTTCAGGATTGCAATTTTCCTCTTTTGTCGCATTTTCATATTCCTAAAATATATATTAAGCAGGGACCTCACTTCAGCAGTAAAGCAATCAATGACCCATTCCTCTATACTGGAACAGAATTTCTTACTGAGATTGGGCAACTTCACATTTAGGGAATCCTATATGCTCTACTATCCTGTACCTTCAAGGTTAAATACTGAAGTTACAACTCAATCCTACCCATGGTGGGTGGGGGAGTGGGGCTGTTGTCCACAAAACCTTTTTTTTTTTTTTTTAAGATTTACTTATTTATTTGAGAGAGAGAAAGAGAGAGAATGATCCACACCCAGGGGGAGGGGCAAAAGGAGAAGAGAATCAAGCAGACTGCAAGCTGAGTGCAGAGCTGGATGCTGGGCTTGATCTCACAACCCTGAGATCATGACCTGAAACAGAGTCCGACCCTTAACTGACCGCGCCGCCCCGGCACCTGTTTTCCACGTTAAACTTGTTCCCCGCCCCCTCCTTTTAACACTGATATGGGCTAATAAACTGCAGAAATGAAAAGTAACTGAAATATTTTATTTTTGCTAACTTAAAAAGATAAACAAGGGGTGCCTGAGTGGATCAGTCAGTTAAACCTCCAATTTGGTTTTGGGATGGAGCCCCGCATCTGGCTTTGAGCTCAGTATGGAGCCTGCTTTGGATTCTCTCTCCTCCTCCCTCTCCACCCCATGCCCTCAAATAAATAAATAAAATCTTTAAAAAAAAAAAAAAAAAAAGGAGGGATGCCTGAGTGGCTTAGTCGTTAAGCGTCTGCCTTCGGCTGGGGTCATAATCCCAGGATTCTAGGATCGAGCCCTAGGATCGAGCCCCAAGTTGGGGCTCCCTGCTCACAGGGAGCCTGCTTCCTTCTCCCTCTCCTCCCTGTTTGTGCTCTCTCTTGCTATTTCTCTCTCTCTCAGATAAATAAATAAAATCTTTAAATCTTAAATTTTTAAAAATATTTTATTTATTTATTTGACAAAGAGAGTGAGTGTGCAGGCAGAGGAAGAGGGAGAAGCAGGCTCCCTATGGAGCCAAGAGCCCGATGCGGGGCTCCATCTCAGGACCCCGGGACCATGACCTGATCTGAAGGTAGACGCTTAAGTGACTGAGCCACCCAGGCACCCCATAAACAAAATCTTAAAAAAAATTGTTTTTAAAGTAAAAAAGGAAAACAAGATAACTTACAAGAAATGCATAGGTTCAGTTAACTTAAAATCTAATAACCTTAATATACTACAAATATCACTTCATTCTAATTGTTTTCTGGCTTTATTTATTTGGCTTAATATTTTAAAAAGACATTTTCTTCCTGCAAGAACACCTTCTGAGATTCCCTTTATCAACTATGTTTTCCATATACTCTTACTATTTACCAGTCTATACCAGATAGCCTTGTTTCTTTTTCTTACTACATTTGGGCTCTCTCCTCTATATCTTTCACAAATTCTACCAGCTTCTATTCTGTCCCCATATCTTCTCTTTGCCCTCACTGATTTTGCTGTTTTTGTTCTTCATCATACCTCCTCATTAGGTGACCTTGGACACTTTCATTTTGGTTATGCAAGTTCTATAAATATCCTCGGATTACAGTTGGGGGGTAAGGATATGTGGAAAATGTTTAAACAACTTCATCTATGCTTTAAAAACTGTTTGACAAAAGTGAACTATAATTTTATCTAGATTCATATTCCTATAGATTGCTCATTACATAGGTGCTGTTTACAACAACCAAGAAAACAACTTTCAAAACTCAACTTGCACAAATATAAAGATAACATTTCCTATGTCTAAAATTAATCAAGCAAAATAAAAATGAACTTCTTTTGAGAAAAGCATCATGGAAATTTTATCAAAAGGGTTTATTTCTCTTCTTCTGAAAATTTCCCTAAGAAACGCTAATATTAATATTTTGAACAATCTCATTAGCATATATCTAAAAGCAAAGAGTAAACAAAATATATATATATAGTATAGATATAGATGTATATATCTATATATATATTTGAACTTATATAGAAGATTTATGAAGCAATCAAACAAGAGCCAGTGGTTGCCTCTGTTAACAAAGAAATAGGATTGTGGAAGGCAAAGAGGTGATGTTTTACTTTTTTACTTTGTTCCCTTCTGCATTGTTTGAATTTTACCAGGAGCACATATCATTATCATACAAAGCTTAATAACTTTTTCAAAATCCTTGTGTTGCAATTTTTTTTTTTTTAAACTAACCTCCAAAGCTCTCTTGTAGTCACCCAGGTGAAAAGCACAGTATCCAATCCACAGATGAGTATCCTCTTCTTGTTCCCCAACGTGACGTTTGAACTTCAGGTTAAAATTTCAGAAAGAAAGTGTGAGAGAGAGGGGGAAAAAAAGAAAGAAAGAAAGAAAGAAAGGGGGATAGAAAGGGAGGGCGGAAGGGAGGGAGGGAGGAAAGGAAGGAAGAAGGAAGGAAGGAAGGGAGGGAAGAAGGGAGGGAGGGAAAGACAGACAGACTTTGAATAAACCATTTGTTTAAAAAACTGCTATGTTGGGGCACCTGGTCGGTTCAGTCAGTGGAGTGTGTGACTCTTGATCTTGGAGTTGTGAGTCTGCATCCCACACTGGGTGTAGAGATTACTTAAAAATAAAATCTTTAAAAAAATTAAAAACAAACAAACAACACTGCTATGTTAAACTACCGATAAACAAATCAGCAAGGAAATTGCAAGTGACAGAAGTAAGACAATACTGTTTAATTAAGCCTAAACCTAGGGAACTCAGCACAATTATTCTCCACCCCCCCCAACTTTTTTTTAAGTAGACTCCACATGCAGTATGGAGCACAACTTGAACTCATGGAGCTTGAACTCATGACCCTGCAATCAAGACCTGGCCTGAGATCGAGTCAGACGCTTAACTGACTGAGCCATCCAGGTGCCCCAGCACAATTTCCTTCTAATCGTCACAGAAACGTTTATTCTTCTTTGAATGCTGCAAAAACTAACAGAATATACATTTCACTTATTCCAGGAAGCATCATCAAATGCTGGAAGAATGGTTGCTGCAGAGCAACTGAAACAGGCTATATTGAAACAATGTGTGTAACTGTACGATGGTCTCAATTCTTTCCAAAGTTAGGAATGAAAAGAATTTTAATGTTTCCTTTATACATCACTCAAGAAGACTATATCACAGATAGATTATTTCTTAGACATTTACAAAATGAAAAATCTAGTTCACTTAATATTTCCAGTTGAAAGAAACATATATTTTCAAATATTTCACCTTTGTTTTTCTGTATTAACGGACATCTTATTCCAGAACGTATTTAAGAGTTATCCCCATAACAATTCTGGGGGCTATTAAGAAACACAAGATTTATGCAAAGTTTTTAATGCCAAACACCTGAAGGTTAGAGAGATTAACCAATGAACTCAAGACCCCCACAGCCAGTGAGGGCAGTAGCAGGGACCACCCACAGTCCACTGACTCCTCACCTGTGTTCTCATCCTTCATGCTCTACTGCCTTCCAACGAACACATCAAACCTGTCCCATTAGCGCACGCATACATTATTCATAGGTACCTTTCACTGAGAATAAGCCATTAAATCATTCCGTTACTCTTAAGTAGGCTTACCAGGGCCTATAAGAATTAAGGATATTGAGAATACTGGCCTCATTTTTATGTCCATTGTGAAAAAATATCCCAGCCAACAGAAGTCCTGCTTTGGAGGAAAGCAATGAGGCCTTGAAGGAGGAGTTTGAACTCCCATGATAAGGTGAGAGTTTTCCATTCTATAGGCTGATACACAAAAAACTGGTTCAAAAAAAAAATTAAGTAGGGGGATGCCTGGGTGGCTCAGTAGTTAAGCTTCTGCCTTTAGCTCAGGTCATGAGCCCAGGGTCCTGGGATCGAGCCCCACATCAGGCTCCCTGCTTGGCAGGAAGCCTGCTTCTCCCTCTCCCACTCCCCCTGCTTGTGTTTCCTCTCTCACTGTGTCTCTCTCTGTCAAATAGATAAATAAAATCTTTTAAAAAAATTAAATAGGGAGCAAACACCTATTTATAGATCATTCCTACAGAATACTGGTGCCTTGACTGTTACAAGATGAAGACAACCATTAATACTTCCTGGTCTAGGATAAGAACTTACTCCTGTAGTTAACACCATAACATTACAAGTTTTCTTTTCACAAAACGCTGTGGATCTGAGGACAGTGCCTTAAGTCTGAAGAAATTCTTTTTTTTTTCTTAAAGATTTTATATATTTATTTGACAGACAGAGATTACAAGTAGGCAAGAGAGGCAGGCAGGGAGAGAGAGGAGGAAGCAGGCTCTCTGCAGAGCAGAGAGCCCGATGTGGGGCTTGATCCCAGGACCCTGGGATCATGACCTGAGCCGAAAGCAGAGGCTTTAACCCACTGAGCCACCCACGCGCCCAAGTCTGAGGAAATTCTTATTTGAAGTCTCCCTGAATTTGTTTCAGGAATTTCCTGGAACCACAGGAAAGCTCATGAGACAACCCCCCCCACCCAAAGCACAGCAGTACCCATTCCTATTCCCATACACTATGGCACTTTAACCACCCACCTAAGAATAAGCATAGAACAGAGCCTGGTAACTTAAAAGCAGTGTGGGATTACACAGTAAGGAAAATGTTGTCATCGTCTTAAAGAAAAGAGAGAAGAGAAAGGGGACTGATACAAATTAGACATATAACTACCACTTAGTCCACTGATTTACAGAGTTAGAAGGTCTTTCCAAGTCAACTTCCCTACTTTATTTATTTCTTTAAGATTTTATTTATTTATTTATTTATTTGGGAGAGAGAGAGAGAGAGAGAGAGCATGAGTTGGGAGGGGGCAAAGGAGGGGAAAGAGGGAGAGGGAGAAGAAGACACCCCGTCAAGCAGGAAGTCCGACATGGGGCTCGATTCCATGACCCTGAGATCATGACCTGAGCCAAAGGCAGACGCTTAACTGACTGAGCCACCCAGGCGCCCCCAACTTCCCCACTTTGAAGATGAGAAACCTGACACCAAAAAAGTCAAAGTTCTCGATAGCAGAGCTAATGAGAAACAGAAGACTGTACATGGAAGACTGAGAAATATATACAACTAATTAAGACAATTATTATTGATAGATTACAACTACTGACAGATTACATATAGCCGGAGTAGTGCTTTGGAGAAATGAGTGGCACCACACAACCAGACTGTGCTGTCAAAAGTCTTCTTCTCTTCATTCTTTGGTGTGCCCCTTCATCCTCCTACAACATGTGATTCCCACAAGGCAGCTTCTCAAAGCATAGTATCCTTGGACCACGTACATGAGAAGCACTTGGGCCACTTGTCAGAAATGCAGGTTCCTGAGCACCACCGCAGACTGATTTGGAAAGAATCAGAATCCCTAAGGCAGGAGTCCAGGAGTATACATTTTAATAAGCACCCTAGGTGATCCTGATGTGTATCAGAAGTTGAGAACTACTGCCATAGAGATTTGAAGTATTTTCTGAAGATACAGTGTTCTAGACAATAAGCATGAAGCATGGTGATATTATATAAATGATCCAGACTTTATAACATATAACAGGAATAAACATAAATTGGTCAGCGCTCGGGATAAACACTG
This sequence comes from Mellivora capensis, assembly GCA_004024625.1. Lineage (NCBI taxonomy): Eukaryota > Metazoa > Chordata > Mammalia > Carnivora > Mustelidae > Mellivora > Mellivora capensis. Next base: position 14,479 of record PISX010008179.1, on the reverse strand, counting down.
TGTGAACTGATGCTATTTTAAATGTCCCTCCATAGTTTTAGCTGAATTCACCGTAGTGGGACTAGACGTAACCCAAAGTGTCCTTCAAGAAGTAAGTCTGTCTTCTTAGTTCATCTTTAACCAGGTCTATTATTACCACGGAATCAGCAGTCTGTGCCTGACTAGATTTACAGGAAGCCCCCCTGCCCCCCGCCAAAGCGCCCACCTGTTCCAAGAGCACAACAACCAGGATTCACCGGAGCATTCAGCCCCTTTAAGAAGCAACCTTCTTTGCACATTACCTCCAGTAGGGTAATAGCTCCAGTGAAATCTCTTTGCGAAAGGAGCTCCTCCAGTTTCGGAATCTTCCTACCTTTCTTCTTTCTTTTGTCGGTGTGCGGTAGGTCCCCGCCTACAGCAGGTTTGGCCCTTGATAGCATCTGTAAAGGAAGCAACAAAGACAGCTGTGTGATCGAACTCCGATTGTCAGTTTTAAACTTGGAGCGACAGCTCCAGAACCTGCAAGTCAATTTTTTTTTACCAACGAACCTCAGGGAAACCCGTTCAAGCTCTCGGTATCACGTATTTTACCGAAAGGGCCATCACCCTGCACTTGAGCTGAACCCAACGGCTACCACACCTAATCTTCTTTATCAATTCAATCGAGCGGGCTAAGCGATGCTTTCGCGCAGCTTCTGTCATCTCCGCCTTTCCTTGATCTGCTTTCCACCCCCGTGCGGAAAAACGGAGAAGCAGAGGGAAGAAAGCTTCGAGGTGTTTACAGTTGCATCCCTGTCTCCCGTGAGAACAGGAGTTAAGGCGGGGAAAGCATCCTCCGCTGACACTCCTAGACTTCACCCCGAAGTGTGCTGGGAACCTCCGATCTCCGGTCCTAGGTTCCACTCAGGGTTCTCCCTCACTGTTCAGAGCCACTAACCATCTTGGCGTTGGTTCGGTGAGCCCCTTCCCGGGACGGACAGACAGGAGAGGCCCAGCCTCAGCGCCTCACGGCGCGCACACAGCTCTCTTCGTCTCCACGGCAACCCTGCGGGGGCGGGGTCTGGTTCGTCAACGAGAAGCGCTCTCAGGAGAACCGGTGCCCACAGCTATTTGGTTCCGCCCGACTCCGTCGCAGAAGCAGTGGAAGTTCTTCTCTTTAAGGAAGAGAGGCGTAGTTCTGGGTTCTGGGAGTGAAAGTTTGTTTCTCTACTTACGGGTTTACTTTAAGAAAAAACGAATTCGAACGGCGTTCTTTTTCAAATACGAGTTCCCGGGGAAAGTCATTTTGAAGGACCACTTCCGATTTGGACCGTGTTGGGCTCCATAGCAACACCGGCGCTGACTGGCACGTGATCCTGGGCCACGGGACTCCGGGAAGCTTAGAAAGAATCGCCGAACCGAGGAATTTGCGTTTATGGGCGGGAGTTCATCAAAATACAATTCCTTATCTACATACGTAAACACAATAAGGAACTGTAGTAAATATATGTTGATTGGACGACTTAATTTATCTACTTTATTCCTGAACCGAGTTCATACGGCTGCAGGAGGATGAAACCATCGCATCGTCGAATGTTAGAGCTGGAAGGAATCTTAAAGAACATGCAGTCCAAACTTTGTAACCCAACCGAACGAGCGCTCGTCCACCCGATGTGCAGCAAGCCAGTAACAACTGACACGGAGCTTCTGCAAAAGTGAAGAAAGGCTATTTATTGATGGGGCGCCACCCCGGAGAAGGAGGGAATTGATGCTCAAAACTCCCAAACTCCACAGTGGCTTACAAGCAGGTTTTTTTGGTTTGGTTTTTTTTTTTTTTTTTTTTTAAGAATTTATTTATTTATTTGACATAGATCACAAGTAGGCAGAGAGGCAGGCAGAGAGAGAGGAGGAAGCAGGCTCCCTGCTGAGCAGAGAGCCCCGATGCGGGGCTCAATCCCAGGACTCTGAGATCGGGACCTGAGCCGAAGGCAGAGGCCTAGCCCACTGAGCCACCCAGGTGCCCAAGCAGAGGTTTTTTTTTTAAAGGGCAAGAATCCAGGGTAAGGGTCTCAGGGCCTTGGGTCATGGTGGTTGATTACGGGTTAGGCCAGCTATAATATTTTCCTTCTTGATCATCTTATTCCTTCTGGCGTCTCCCAGTCTGGTTTCGGTGTGATTGTAGCGAGGTGGTCGTTCTGCTTCAGGGGCCTGGTCGTTCTGCTTTAGGGGCTTGGAACTGCGAAACATTCTGAGCAGATTGCATTGGTGATGTCATCTCTAGAGTACAAAGGCGAAAGTTCTACATCCTGTAACTATGGCTAAGCTGCAAATTATTGTTTTTCTTCTTGCATACATGTCACATTATGTTTGTTATCTCAGGCAGAACAGTATCCCACTGACCTTTTGGGAGGCAACTTTACATTATTTCCTGACGCAATTTTACAGGTTTCTTTAACAGTAACTAAGGACTACATGACTCTAGTCAGAGGCAGCTGGGAGCAATATGTCTAAACTGTGGGGTCTGTCAGCGCTTGCATCCCCAGTTTCACCCTGAGAATTAGCAGACTAAGGAACTAACGTCTGGAGTATTCTCCCAAGTGTATAGGTAGTTGTGGCATAGTTGAATTACATCACAGACCACTTTATACAACTAGCCCTGTAGAGACTCCTGTATACCGTAAGCTCAAAAAGGCCACATGGGGTTTCCTAGATTTTTTTGCATCCTCCTCATGCTCCAGTCCTTGCCTCCTACCACTCATCACTTGGAGAATAAGTAAATGACTACATGCCGTAATTCACTGATACATACACTCTTGTATAGGTCCTTATATTCAGAGATAGAAACATGCGGAGACTTAAGAAATGCACAAATTCACCAGCACTATACTTCTATTTCTTTTGGTTCCAAATGTTAGAAATATGTCTACTTTTGGTTGATTTAAAGCAAAATTGTTATTTTTAAAATTATTTATTTATTTATTTGACAGACAGAGATCACAAGTAGGCAGAGAGGCAGGCAGAGAGGGGGAAGCAGGCTCCCCGCGGAGCAGAGAGCCCGATGTGGGGCTTGATCCCAGGACCCGGGGATCATGACCTGAGCTGAAGACAGAGGCTTTAACCCACTGAGCCACCCAGGCGCCCCTAAAGCAAAATTATTTTTAAGCTCTTCTTTAAAGAAGTCTACATATTTTTGTAATTGTTTTATTCCACTATCATTCAAATATTGAACTCATCTTTTTTTTTAAGATTTTATCTATTTATTTGTCAGAGAGCGAGAGAGAGAGAGAGAGCGCGCAAGAGAGCGAGCACAGGCAGACAGAATGGCAGGGAGAGGCAGCGGGAGAAGCAGGCTCCCTGCCGAGCAAGGAGCCCGATGTGGGACTCGATCCCAGGACGCTGGGATCATGACCTGAGCCGAAGGCAGCCGCTTAACCAACTGAGCCACCCAGGCGTCCCTTGAACTCATCCTTTTAAAGCACATAATTTCCTGACTTTAAGTACAAGTATCCCCTGCTTTTTGGAAGTTGAAGTTTGGCCCCTTTGCTTTTATGGAAAAACTGCATTAGTAGCTGCTTTTGCCAACTGAAAGAAACCTGAAGAGGGTTTTCACTTTTACAAAGAAAAGGGAAAATAGCATGCAGCATTTATTTTGCATCTAGAGGGGCAGCTGGCGCTTGAGCAGTGAAGAGTGGCACTGTCAGGCTCCTTTCCTGGGAACCACACTCAGCATCCCAGCAATAAGCCATCTGAGCTTTGAATTGTGTCTATAAGCATCTGTGCTTTATCTAGATTTATTCTGTGCATCTGTTACCAAGGTATAAGAAAAGCTTAAGAGAGGTGATTATTTGGATCTGGCAGAACTAAAAATTTTCCCAGATAAATTAATAGTAACTGCTTTTTTATTTTTTAGATTTGTTTATTTTATTTTATTTTTTTAAGGTTTTTTATTTATTTATTTGACAGAGATCACAAGTAGGCAGAGAGGCAGGCAGAGAGGAGGAAGCAGGCTCCCCGCTGAGCAGAGAGCCCAATGCGGGGCTCTGATCCCAGGACCCTGAGATCATGACCTGAGCTGAAGACAGAGGCCTAACCCACTGAGCCACCCAGGCGCCCCAAGATTTGTTTATTTTAGAGGGAGAGAGAGAGTGCACAAGCAGGATCGGGGCAGAGGTAGGGAAACACAAGCAGATTCCGTGTTGAGCATGGAGCTTGATTCAGGGCTCGATCCCATGACACTGAGGTCATGACCTGAGCCAAAATCAAGAGTTGGTCGCTCAACTGACTGAACCACCCAGGTGCCCCAAGGATAATTGCTTCTTTGCTTTAGGACATTTTAGCTTAGGAAAGATTTCTTAGGAACACTCTGCTTTCAGATGGTGGGGGAACCTGTATTCACAGAGTTGTGTATCCATCACAAGTGTGAAATTCTGGAACACATTCATCATCTATAAAAGAAACCCCACATCCATCAGCACTCATTCATCTCCCTGCTCCTGCCTTTAGCCTCTGGCAACCGCTAATCTACTTTTTGTCTCAATGGATTTGTCTCTTCTCAACATTTCATGTAAATGAAGTAATACTGATTTCCACATACCCTATTTTGAAATATTGAAAAATTTTAGTCAGTCTAGCGAACTGTTAGGTGAAGTGTTTTTATCCTATCTTGACAAATATACCATCATGAAGAAGGTCAGGTTGCAATTTAGGAATCTCAGACTTCCCAGAATTCCATTGCTGGAGATGGCAGTGTGGAGAGAGAACGCATAGCCCAGAGCTGCTCTCTCCAGGGGCTGAGGGCAGCATTGCCAATAATGGTACAAACAAACTTGTAGGTATTGCTAAATCCATTGATTTGATCTCTGCTTTCCAGTAGTTTGGGATACTTCTTGAAGCCTCCAGATCCCTGTAGAAGCTGTTTGAACCGCAGCTCTAGTTATGAAGGGCAGAATATAGCATACTGAGTGTTCTTGAGAAGAAGCTATTATTCCCAACTACAATTGAATCCAAGATGTTACAAAACCTATGATAAGATAAACACACAAAAGCTGGTTGCATGGGCAAGAGGCAGAGTTGGAACGGCAACTTTATTGCGGTTGCAATAGAACAGCAGTTTTGGAGAGACTATAAAAAAATAATCCACACTGGCTTTTCCTGACGTAAGTGTAAAACTAAAACAGAAGTCCTTGGTCTTTTACTATTAAGTCCCTACCACATGGCTATATAAATTTCTGAAGCTGGTTGTTTGGTGTTCTATCTTCCATGCACATTGAATTAATTTTCTTGACATTTTGCTGATTGTTCCACTGCCTTTTCATTTGAAATAGAAACTCAGAAAATGTAAAAAAAAAAAAAATCCACACTGTGGTGATGGTCATATGACTATGTAAATTTACTAAAAAACAATGAATTTTACACTTAAGACAGATGCATTTTATGATATGTAAATTGCACCTTGCTAGATCTATAGGTTCTTAAAAAGATTTATTTGTTTATTTTGGAGAGAGAATGAGAGAGTCCTGCATTGGGCTCCACTCTGGGCATGGAGCCCGCTTTTTTTTTTTTAAGATTTTATTTATTTATTTGACAGAGATCACAAGTAGGCAGAGAGGCAGGCAGAGAGAGAGGAGGGGAAGCAGGCTCCCTGATGAGCAGAGAGCCCGATGCGGGGCTCGAACCCAGGACCCTGGGATCATGACTTGAGCCAAAAGCAGAGGCCTTAACCCACTGGGCCACCCAGGTGCCCCATGGAGCCCACTTTTAAAAAAATAAATAAATAAAAAATAAAAGTTGGAGAGAGAAATCATCAAAAATCAAATGGTAAAAAAGAAGAACCCTCAGCATTTGTTACAGAACTGCAGAGACTCTAAATATTCATCAGCTCTACTGAGTGCTATTAATTTTGTTATTCTTCTGTTCACTAGTTTCACAAATAGTCTACCTTACCATCAAAAAGTGTATTTTAAAAATCAAGTTTTAGGGGCGCCTGGGTGGCTCAGTGGGTTAAAGCCTCTGCCTTCAGCTTGGGTCATGATCCTGGGGTCCTGGGATCGAGCCCCGCGTTGGGCTCTCTGCTCAGCAGGGAGCCTGCTTCCTTCTTCTCTCTTCCTGCCTCTCTGCCTACTTGTGATCTCTCTCTGTCAAATAAATAAATAAAAATCTTTTTTAAAAAATCAAATTTTAGGGGCACCTGGCTGGCTCAGTCAGTGGGGCATGCTGATTCTTGATCTCAGGGTTGTGAGTGTGAGTGTGATCTACACCCCTGTTGGGTGTAGAAATTACTTAAAAATAAAATCTTAAAAAAAAAGAAACCCAAATTTTATTCCACTCCCTCCACTAGGTTAGATGGGCTCATGGGGAAAGGACCTTTTTTGACTGTTTTCAGCAAGAGCAAGAGGACTCCGGGATTATGCATTTGAAAATACACTCTTTAAAGAAATAGTTTTTCAATTATTTTAAAATAACATTTTTCTGATTGCAAAAGTACTCCATACTCACCATGGAAAATTTGGAACATATTGAGAATTTAAATTAAGAAAATAAATTATCTATACACTTATAACGAAGAAATGACACCTTTTAACATTTTGCTTTTTAAAAAGTGATTTAGGGATGCTTGGTTGGCTCAGTCAGTGGAATGTGAGACTCTTGATTTTGGGGTCATGAATTGGAGGTAAACCCTACTTACAAAAAAAAAAAAAGAAAAGAAAAAAGCGATTTAACCAGTACTAACAGGTTTTTTTTTTTAAAGTCATATAAACACAGGTTAAACACTACTCTTTTTTTTTTTTAAGATTTTATTTATTTATTTGACAGACAGAGATTACAAGTAGGCAAGAGAGGCAGACAGGGAGAGAGAGGAGGAAGCAGGCTCTCTGCGGAGCAGAGAGCCCGATGTGGGGCTCGATCCCAGGACCCTGAGATCATGACCTGAGCCGAAAGCAGAGGCTTTAACCCACTGAGCCACCCAGGCACCCCACTAACAGGTTTTATAGTCATGGCTGAACTGCTAAAAATTGGAGAACTAGTAATAGGAAATCTGTGGGTAATAATTGTTGAAATTAACTGATGAGTATCTGTTATTGACCATTCCATTTTTACATAGAAAATTCCCATAATCTAAATTTTATTTATTTTTAAAAAGATTTTATTGATTTGAGAGGGAAGGAGAGAGAGAGAGTGCGCGGGGAGGTGGGGAAAGGGGTACAGAGGGAGAGGAACAAGTAAACTCTGCCCTGAGTGCAGAGCCCAATGTGGGGCTCCATCACATGACCTTGAAATCATGACCTGAGCCAACATCAGGACTCAGACACTTAACTGACTGAGCCACCCAGGTGCCCCCATAATCTAAATGTTAAGAGGCATCTATTTGAAAACTCCCAAATTCTTCTGGGTGGCAAATTTTTAACTGGTATGAGTTAAAGACATTGGAGTCCATATTTATTTCCAGATACAAAGTAGCGTGCATTTATACCCACTAAAACCAAGTGCCGTTTTCTATGTGAGAATACTGAGAAAAATAATTTTCAACCTCTGATTGCTAGTGTAGTTATTTATTTGGTGGAGAGATCATTGGTAAATTAGAAAACAATACAAACATAATAAAATGTAAATGGGAAAAATACCAGGGATTGCAATCTAGTGAACCCTGGGACAAGGGACTCCACATGTCAGCCCGTTCCTGGGGGGTGGGATCCTGGGAAGGTCCCTTTCAGTTCATCGGCCAGTGCCGAAGGCAGCCAAAAACAAGAGTTGAAGGTAACATAGGATTGTGTGCTTGACTTTTTTTCTTTTCTTTTCCTTTTTCTTCTTCTTCTTCTTTTTTTTTTTTTTTTTGGATTGGGCACTTTTGAATCAGCAGAACCTAGGTATAAACTCTACCTCCGCTGCTTCCTATCTTTGTGACCTTGAGAAGGTTACTTAGCCGCTATGTGTTTTTATTCCTCTGTAAATAAAGGGAATAAAATCCATCTCACAGATTTGCTTAAGACTCACTTGAGGTCATTTATAAGCAAAATGCAGGGGACACCTGGGTGGCTCAGTAGGTTAAGCCTCTGCCTTCCACTCAGGTCGTGATCCCAGGGTCCTGGGATCGAGCCCCACATCGGGCTCTCTGCTCAGCAGGGAGTCTGTTTCTCCCTCTCCCTCTGCCTGCCGCTCTGCCTACTTGTGCTCTCTCTCAATCTCTCTGTCAAATAAATAAGTAAAAGAAAATAAGCAAAACGCCGCAGAATATAGTGGATAAGTGCGTAGCCTCAGGCGGCGGACTGCCTGGGTTCAGTTCTTGGCTCTGTCACTTGCTTTAGCTTTGTGACCTGGGCAGGTAACTTAACGTCTTTGGGCCTCAATTTCTCACTTGTGAAAAGAAAATGATAATAGTAGTACTCACCTCCGAGGTTCATTGGTTGTGAAAGCATTTAGAATAGTGCTGGGTGGGGGCACCTGGGTGGCTCAGTTGGTTAAAGCATCTGACTCTTGATTTGGGCTCAGGTTATGATCTCAGGGTTGTGGGATTGAGCCCCACACCGGGCTCCACTCTGGGTGTGCCAGTGTGTGGAGGCTGCTTGGCCTTCTCTCTCTGCCCCTCCCCTCCCCCACAAAAAGACTAGTGCTAGGTGCACTGTCAGTGCCATTATATGTGCTTCAGTCTTCATATTGCTTTTTTTTTTAATTTATTCATTTGTCAGAGAGAGAGGGAGAGAGAGAGAGAGAGGGAGCACAGGCAGACAGAGTGGCAGGCAGAGGCAGAGGGAGAAGCAGGCTCCCTGCCGAGCAAGGAGCCCGATGTGGGACTCGATCCCAGGATGCTGGGATCATGACCTGAGCCGAAGGCAACCGTTTAACCAACTGAGCCACCCAGGCGTCCCTTCATATTGCTTTTTTAAATTGAGATATAGTTTGGGTGCGATGATACTACTTTAAAGTATACAATTTAGTGTTTTTTTTATATATTCACAAAATTGTGCATCACCATTGTCTAATTTTTTTTAACATTCTCATCACCCCCAAAAGAAACCTGTACCCATTAGCAGTCACTCCCCACTCCCCTTTTCCCCCAGCCCCTGGAAACCATTAATCTATTTTCTGTCTTTATGGATTTGCCTATTCTAGACATTTCATATAAATGGAATCATACAGCATGGAGTCTTTTATGTTTGGCTTCTTTCACTTAGCACTTTTTTTTTAAAGTCTGTTTTTACCTTTTTAAAAAAATTTTATTTTATTTTATTTTATTTTTTAAAGATTTTATTCATTTATTTGACAGAGATCACAAGTAGGCAGAGAGAGAAGAAGGGAAGCAGGCTCCCCGCTGAGCAGAGAGCCCGATGTGGGGCTCCATCCCAGGACCCTGGGATCATGACCTGAGCCGAAGACAGAGGCCCCAACCCACTGAGCCACCCAGGTGCTCTGCCTTTTACTTTTTTTTTTTTTAAGATTTTATTTATTTATTTGACAGAGAAAGAGAGATCACAAGTAGGCAGAGAGTCAGGCAGAGAGAGAGGAGGAAGCAGGCTCCCTGCCGAGCAGAGAGCCCGATGCGGGGCTCGATCCCAGGACCCTGAGATCATGACCTGAGCCGAAGGCAGTGGCTTAATCCACTGAGCCACCAAGGCGCCCCTACTTTTTATTTTTAAATTAAACTCTGCACTCAACATGGGGCTTGAACTCATGACCCCAAGATCAAGAGCTGCACGCTCTAGCAACTGAGCCAGCCAGGTGCCCTTTCATGTAGCATGTTTTCAAGGCTCATCCATATTATAACATGTAGTAGTACTTCACTCCTTCTGACACTGAATAATATTCCTTTGTATGGCCGTGCCACACTTGTTTAAGCCTTCAAGTATTTCAAGCACATAACACATAGTAAAGTCTTAGAACCTGGTGGTCTTGTCACCCAGTGCCTTGGGATTCAGGGCACCGCCTCAATCATGTTCCATCCCTGGTGGACTTGTACCCAAGGAAGAAGCCAGGCCATTAAAGGTACCCACATACAGCCTAGTGCTGGGCCTCTCTTTGCCTGCCATGCACAGTCCTGCCTTGAACTTCTATACATGGGTCTCAGAAACCTCAGGTTCCGTGTTCTCTCTCTCCAGCCACACATAACCTGGTAAGCTGCTCTAGTTCCCAGTTCCTTTCATCTGCTCTTTACTGACTCCATTGTTTCAGTCCTCCTCTGGACCTGATTTCCTTAAGCAGTCCACATCACTTTGTGTTTTAGACCTTTGTTACTGCTTGGGTTTGTGTATATTATATTAATCATCCATTACTGCATAACAACTTACCACCAAACTGAACAGCTTTACAATCACTATTATTTTTTTAAAGATTGATGTATTTATGTTAGAGAGAGAGAGAGAGCAGGGGGAGGGGCAGAGGGAGAGGGAAAGAGGCAGACTCCCCACTGAGCGCAGAGCCTGATGTGGGGCTCCATCTCACGACCCTGAGATCATGACCTGAGCCAAAACCAAGCATCAGACGCTCAATGGACTGAGCCACCCAGGCGCCCATATAATCAATATTCTTATCGCACATGGTTTCTGCTGAGCAGTTCAGCTGGGTGGTTGTGGCTCAGAGTTTTTCCTGAGGTTGAGGTCAGACTGTCAGCTGGGACTATAGTCTGCTGATATCTTGATAGTCACCTGACATCTTGATGGGAGCCGAAGGATTCCCACCAACCCTCCTGCTTGGCTGTTGGTAGGAGGCCTTGTTACCTGCCACATGGACCTCTGCCAAGGGCTGCTTGATTGTCCACACAACAGCATGACTGGCTTTCCCAGAGGGAGTGATGGAAGCACAAACAAGGAGGAAGTCACAATGTTTTGCATGGTGTACCCTTGGAACTCAGACCATCATTTCTGTAATATCTTGTTGATTACACAGATCAGTCCTGTTTAGTGTGGGAGGGGACTACATACAGATGCAAATGCAGGAGGCAGGACTCACTGGGAGTCAGCCTACCACAGCAGGCCATTGTCACCAAATCTGCTCCACCTCTGGATTACCACTGCCTATTGCCTCTGCTTTCAGACTAGCATCACCAGTCTGATGCTGGTTTGCAGCCAGCCTGAAGGTTTGCAGCCTGAAGATCCTCATTTGAATACCACCAAAGCAGAATCTGTAAATTCTATAAATTCATCCTCATGGAGGAAAATGGTCCTTCTCAAGCTCAGGTCCACCTGTACCTACAGCCCCATCCCTTCCCAGTTCAGGGGAGTCCCCTCTGCTTGCTCCATACCTTTGCCCTCCCCTGTCTGGCTGACTAATGCCTCCCTTGACTTCCAACATCTCCTAGAGAACATCTGTTTGCCATGGACTTTGGACATTCCATCTGACTCAGCCCTCTGATGTTTATGCACTTTTAATTTCTGTGACTTAGCACAGCTGACTCATCGCTGCCTGGTGCATATTTTGCTTCCCTCTCTGCTTGGTGGTTCAAATGCTTCATGTAGTCTGATATCACGCTAATATGCCCCAGCAACTGCAGCTTTGCACTCTCCCCAGATTTAGCTCTTTGAAATGTTCACATCTACCCAGATCTTCCAGGAAGACAGCAGCAATAAACAAGTAAACAGACAAAAAAATCTCTCTCTCTGGCTACCTGATTTCTCACCCCTTCCCCTCCACCCCCCATCTCCTCCCCACTTCTCTCTTCTTTCCTGTCAATCCTCTAAAAAGAGCTATCTAGGGGTGCCTGGGTGGCTCAGTTGGTAGAGCGTCCGACTCTTGATTTCTGTTCTGGTGTCTGGGATCAAGCCCTGTACGGGCTCTGTGCTCAGCATGGTCTGCCAGAGATTCTCTCTCCCTCTGCCCCTCCACCCACTTGCACTCTAAGTAAATAAGCGAATAAATAAATATTTAAACAACTAATTAAATGAGCTCTCTCTCTCTCTGTCTCTCTTTTTTTAGAGAGAGAGAGAGCATGCGCATGCAAGCTTGCGGGGAGGAAAGTGATAGCCCATGAAAAGTGATGTTGACATGCCTAAATTTTCGTGGCATACAGTAGATGAAAGGATTGAAAGAGTCAGAAAAGTGGAGCACTTGGCTGACTCAGATGGTGAAGCATGCGACTCTTGATCTCAGCGTTGTGAGTTAGAGCCCCACGTTGGATGTAAAGTTTACTTAAATGATTACTTAAATAAAAATAAAGATTACTTTAAATAAAATCTTAAGATTTTTATTTATTTATTTATTTATTTGACAGACAGAGATTACAAGTAGGCAAGAGAGGCAGGCAGGGAGAGAGAGGAGGAAGCAGGCTCCCCGCAGAGCAGAGAGCCCGATGTGGGGCTCGATCCCAGGACCCTGGGATCATGACCTGAGCCGAAAGCAGAGGCTTTAACCCACTGAGCCACCCAGGTGCCCCTACTTTAAATAAAATCTTAAAAAAATTCAGAGAAATAGACATGCCAGAATAGATCCATTGTGTTAGGTCAGCAGAAGACCCAGCAGAGGATTAGGCTCAGAGGACAGCATGGAGGAATCCCGTTTATCAGGGCTACTGGGAATGCACTGGTGAGAGGGGCACTAGCGTCACTAAGAAGCTCAGTGGTGCTTTCCCCATAAGACATGAGTGATGGAAGAAGGGGCTGTTCTAGGACTTGGCTCACTGATAGTAATGGGGATGATACGAGCTTGATGTGAAATACCCCACTTGATGGCCTTTAATGGCAGAAGCCAAAGGTTTATAAATTCAGAGTGGCAGCCAGTGGCCCTGACTGGTGGAGATCTTCAGAGACTTTGAACAGAATGTAATTTCCCTAGGAGGAAACTAGATGGGTAGCCAGCGAAATACTGCTTCCCATGTATTACCCAAAAACGACAAGGATTAATAAGACAAGGAGGAAGACAGTCGCCCCAATAAAAGGTAATTCCTTGCCCAGTTTCCATCCCTGAATGATGTTCACACACAGGAGCCAGTGACTAAAGACATGGCCCCATCCCCAGGGAGAAGAACCGATAAACACTACAGCAAGAATGAAGTATAATCCAATCCTTCCCCAAAGAGATCTCAACATTTATATGGGTGACAGAACACTGGAGGAAGGGACCGTGAAGAGTGGAGGAACCCTGAAGTTACCTCCAAACTTTGAGACCAAAACATGAAGCAGGCAATCCCATATGGTTCACAGAGATGCATGCAGGCTAACTTGCGGACGGGGGGGTCGGGCTGCTGAGGATCCAAGGCTGAGCAGCTATTCTCTGTAAAGCTGAGATTTAATTCACAGGTTTTATAAAGGGGATGTGAGGGAGAGCATAGCAGTAAGATCAAAGTGAATACATGAATACGATTAATTGCTCACAGTAATTACGCTCCTGGCATCTTCTGTGCTTCAAGAGGGGGAAATTATGTTATTGAAGTTTGTATCTCTGTTAGTGAGCTGGGGACCGTGACAGATCTCCCAGTGCTCTCCGGCAGGATGTGATCACATAATGTACATCATTTTGTAGAGGGCCAGAAACAAGGGGTGCTGGAGTGGCCATTGAGCTGGCCTAGTTAAGATCACAGGCCAAAGGTAGAGTCACTCTGGCCATAGCAGACACTGGGATGACTTTTGTGCACAATATCAGAGGTCGACTGATACCTGGAGACCTGAAGGCCCCCTGTTAGATTGGGAGCAAATGGATTCCTGAAAAGAACCAACTCATGATGAGTCCTCCAGGCCCCTGGACTCATTGGTTGCCATTTCCCTCATCCCTAAATGTGTAGTTGGGACTGACATTCCTAGAAGTTGGACTAACCCTCACATTAATTACTTCCTTGTCATGTAGCCTAAGAGTTATCACAGAGGGGAAGGCAAAGAGGAAGCAGCTGACACCACACCTTGCCCACCCACTCTCCCACACCAGGCCAAATTGGTATCCACAAAACAGCACTGCATTCCAGGAGTGGGGGGTGGCAGAGATTAGGGCCACTCTTAAAAATTGCTAAGATGAAGAAATGTTGTTGCTCTCATATCTCTGTTTAGCTGCCCAGTGTAGACCCTGCAGCAACCAGACGGACCCCAGAGAATGACTGCAGGCTACTGGGAGGAAGAAATCCCAGTCCACACCAGCTGTGCCAGATGTGGGGTCTTAACTGGAGCAGAGCTTTGCAGCCTCAGGTACATGGTTTGTGGCTATTGATCTGGCAAATGTGTTCTTTCCATCCCATTCAGGAGAGAGGATCAGTAATAGTTTCTGTTCCCAGGACCCCTGGGTGGCTCAGTCAGTTAAGCTTCCAACTCCTGGTTTCGGCTCAGATTGTGATCACAGGGTGGTGAGATTGAGCCCCTTGTGGGGCTCTGCACTCTGCATGGAGTCTGCTTGAAGATTCTCTCTCCTTCTTCTCCAGACAAACAAAAGCCCAGGGCCAGATGGCTTCCCAGGGGAATTCTACCAAACATTTAAAGAAGAATTAATTCCTATTCTCCTGAAACTGTTCCAAAAAATAGAAATGGAAGGAAAACTTCCAAACTCATTTTATGAGGCCAGCATCACCTTGATCCCAAAACCAGACAAGGATCCCATCAAAAAAGAGAATTAC